>CAOLHI010004200.1:0-128372 GCA_948474755.1 Ctenosaura bakeri
TCCTCCACCAGGGTTGGAGGGTCTGCCACAGGCGAGTCCGGGTGCTGTTGGGGAACGTCCTCGATCTCATCCTCCGAGAGATCGACGGACTCGCCTCGCCCTTTGGAAGGCTGCTGAGTAGGAGGAGGAGTAGGAGGTTGAACGTCCCCAGTCGGGGAGCGCTTCTTCTCCTTCTTCTTCTTCTTCTTCTCCTTCTCCTTGCCCTTGCCTCCGTCCGGAGCAGGGCGCTTTTTAGCAGGCGTCTCCGTCAGGGGAGCCTCAGCCTTCCTCGCCGTCGAGGATCCTTTCGCTGACTTGGCAGCCGCCGACAGCTTCGGGATCCTCGGTAACGCCGAGATCGGCGTTTCGCCGGTACCGAGCCCGATACCGACGAGGTGGATGGAACGGCAGCCGCCGATACCATCGATGGCGTGGTCGTCTTCTTGTCGGCCATCTTGGAAGTGGAGGTCTCGTCTATCGCCCGCAGAGACTGTTCCCAACAATAAGACTTAAGTCTCGCGGACCGGTTGCGGAGAGTTTGGGGAGTAAAATCCCGGCAAATTGGGCAAGTCCGGATGTTGTGGGACTCACCCAAACAGAAGAGACACTCCTTGTGGCTGTCGTTGAGGGCAACCTTGCGCCCGCAGGACACGCACTTCTTGAAGAGCGCGGACATAAGACGAAGAACGCCAAACTGCGAAAATCCGAAAAGACCAAAGCCGAAGGGGGAGTCCGAAAGAGAGGTCAGAGACAGTCCAAAATCCGTAAAACCGTGAAAACAGCAAGCCAAGCACAAAAGTGAGAGGAACAAACTAAAGAACCTTCCGTACGCGACGGCGGACGAAAGAACTGAGGAGAGACCGTTGCTCGGCGGGAGGAGCATGCGCAGTACCGGCGTGGGGGAGGGGTTCCCGCCAAGCGAACAAGCTCTAGAAGTTTCCGAACGCTACCGCACAGGCGCTAAAGCTCCTAGTGTATGAAGGCACAGAGACCACGAAGAAGAAGAACAGAAATAGGGGGAAAGGTATAAACATTATGAAAACAGAGAAGGGCTCAGAGATGGCACACAACCACTTCAATCAACACAATCCACATGATGATAAATTTTTAATCGCTAGAGTTGGAACAAAGTAATTCAGAATACTACAGCAAGAAAGACAGAAACACAGTAGGACTGGCAAATATGGTTTGAGCCTTTTAAAAAATGTAAAACAACAAATACTGCCACCTCCTGATAAATCCGACCAATCTGGGGAAGAGCCATTTGACCCTTGGGAATTCTGTTCCCAGAGAGTTATATGTGCTCTCCCCTCCTGGTTTATAAACCAAGGTCATTCAACCTATTCTACTTAAATTTTATGATTTGTCACACTTGTAATTCCAAGTATTTTATCCAGTGCTACTTTTGAAAACTTCATTAATGTTTTTGTACTTTTAGTTGATAGTTTTGCTGTCTTAACTGATATTGTTCACTGTTGTAAATAAATATAATCAAAAATAAATCAACAAAGGCCTACAACACTACTTCATTTTTTTACTCACAGGGTTGAAGTGCTCAGAACATAACCCTCATTAATAGGACCACAACTGTAATAGAAATGTTCCATCACCAAGCTTTCATTCATCCAGCTAGTTTTAAAGAATATGGATGTATGCTAATTTCATATTATGATAGATAACATTAGATAAGGGAGATGTCCAAAACGCTCGTACGCTTTCCTTCCCAATTAATTGACTATACTTTTTGCCCATATCTCTGGCAACATTAACACTGATTGCTTGAAATATGTAAAAAGCTTGGCTAACACATGCATCCACTATCAAATATTTTGTTTAAACAACTTAATCCAGACAAGACAGAGGTGCACCTGGTCAGTCAAAAGGCAGATCAGGGAATAGGGACTCTGCCTGTGCCGGATGGGGTCACATTTCCCCTGAAACCTCAGGCTTGCATTCTTGGTGTTCTCCAGGACTCAACTCTGACCCTGGATGCCCAGGTCTCAGCAGTGGCCAAGAGTGCATTTGCACAGTTAAAATTTGTGAGCCAGCTGCACCCGTTCCTTGAAATGTCAGATTTGGCTTCAGTGACAAACGCCTTGATTACATCTCAGTTGGACTACTGTTACATGCTCTATGTGGGGCTGCCTTTGAAAACTGTTTGGAAACTTCAGCACGTTCAAAGTGTGGCATCTAGAATGCTGATCAGGGCCAGATACAGGGAACATATAACTCCCTTGCTAAAACAGTTCCACTGACTACCTGTTCATTTCCTGGCCCAATTCAAAGTGATAGTTATGCCTATAAAGCCCTAAACATCTTAGGTCCAGGCTATTTGAAAGACCGTATCCCCCTGTACAAGCCAGCTAGAACCTTAAAATCTGCTGAAGAAGGCTTTCTCCTACCACCATCCCAGGCTCATCAGGTGATGACAGAGGAGATAGCCTTCTCATTGGTTGCTCCTACTCTGTGGAATGTTCTTCCATAGGAGGCTAGGCATGCCCCCTCCCTGCTCTCCTTTTGGTGGCAGGCAAAAAGTTTTCACTTCAAACAGGCTTTTATGTAAGATGGGTAGCTTTATTTATTTATTAAATGTGTAATTCCAATATTATTTTAAGTGTTTTCATGATTTTATATCCATTTAATTTTTTAAACTTTTAAATGTTTTTAATGTATTTAATGTATATTTAGTATTGGAAGCTGCCTTGGGTCCCAAATCCAGGAGAAAGGCAGCCTACAAATACAATAAACAAACAAACAAACTTCAATGTGCAGCATATCTGCCCCCAAAATGGTGCCTCTTGGTAGTCTAAACTTATTCCTTTCTCTGTGTATACTGGAGGACAGAACTCTAAAACACCCAATGAAGCAATCAATTTATTCTCTATTTAGGTATCAGAGCAACAACCACAGTTAAGCCATTTAACATTCTAATGATTTCAGTGTTTAACATACCTTAAAACTGCTTTACCATGTTTACCACAGATAACATCAAAGATTTCTGACTACCAATAATAGCATTTTAAACCAGCAATGGGAATTCTGTGACCCATGGGGGCTTTTGGACAGCTCCCAGAGGGCTCAACTGGGCCTTCCATCACATTTTTTGTAATGAACAACGCAGAATTATGTCTCAGGATGCACTCATAGATAAAGTGAAGTGCAAAGGGCCTTCATGTCTAATTTTATACCTTGAACATGAAAATAAGTTTGCTACTACTTGTCTCCACTTCTGCTGGGAACTAGAAACATGAGCTACAGGATTCTGGGAAACAGGGTATCTGTGAATGTGACATCCTCTGCAGCTACCTACCAGTTTTATCTCAAAACAACAAAAATCCTGAATTTTAAAGTCAGGATACATAATTTAAAGTAATATGCTGAGAAATCATGTTAACTCAACATATAGACTTACCAGCACATTTTGTTCTTGTCTTAAGAGCTGGTCCAGGGGATCCAGTGCCTCCTTCACCTGGTCTAGTAAGCAACACGCTAATTTCATACTCAGTATCTGGATCGAGGTGGCCAATTTTATAGCTTGTGGAATCCACTGGTTGTTTATCATACCAATTTCCACTGGAGGTGCGATATTCTACTTCTCTCACAGTGATGGGCCCATCACCATTGATGGAATTGGCATTTAATTGTATCCATAAATAGGTTGCACCCACTGACGACAGCTGAGGTGGTGCAATGGGAACAGGTGGCTCTGAAATGAAAAAGATACACTTTAAAAATAAAGAAGGAACACACATCCAATACATAAAGATATCATAACATTTATAGTTTTAACCTGAACACCAAAAGAAATTATATTTATTTCATTTCTATACAGTGTGTTCTAGTTGAGATCTCCAGTAACATTCATTTGTTTGTTTGTTTGTTTGTTTGACTCACTGATATCCTGCCTTTCTCCTAATCACAGAACTCAAGGCAGCTAACAATATATTTTGAAACAATACAGATTAATAAAAGTATAAATAATAAAAGTATAAATATAAGAGTTGTTTTAAAACTGCTTAAAAATTTTATGAAGTTAAAATATTAAATATTAGATTAAAATATTAAAAATTAAAAATAATTAAAAGACTATATACAAACTTTAAAACTAGTACCCATAGAATTAAAACCCAACCCCAGTCAGATTTTTAAAGCCTGAAACCATTAAAGGATCTTAAGGTGCTCTTGGAAAGAGGATAGGCAAAGGACCATCCTGACCTCCCTAGAGAAGAAATCGCAAAGTCTGGAAGCAGCCATCATGAAGACTCTCTCCCTTGTTCCCACCAAATGAGCCTGAGATGAAGACAAGGGCCTTTCCAGATGGCTGTACAGCTCTAACAGGTTTGTAAGCGGAGATACAGTCCTTCAAACGACCTGGAACCAAACCATACAGCACTTTATGGATCAAAACCAGCACTCCAAATTGTGTCTGGAAATGGACAGGCAGACAGTTGCAACAAGCAAACTGTGTGCTCTCTGTAGCCATCCTGAATTAACAATATGGCTTCAGTTCTTTGGGCCGACCGACATTTCTGACAAACTTTTCAAAGGCAGCCCCATGTAAAGTGCATTACAATAATCCAAATGGGATATAACCAAGGCATTGTAGCACAAGTTGACAATGGAGTGTCCAGTGACTCTGTGATTACAATTATTACCCTGGAGCAGTTTCAGTTAGTAAGTATCACTGATGTGGACAAGCTGCTGTGGCACGTAAAGAAGACAACTTGTCCTCTTGATCCCTATTCTTCTTGGCTGGTCGTCCAGGAAAGAGATGTAATTAAATCTCAATTATAGTATATTACTAATGCATCCCTCAGAAAGGGAAGCTTTTCATCTTGTTTTAAAAAAGCAATGGTATGACCACTTCTTTAAAAAAAAGCCCTCCTTGGATCCTCTGGATTTTAACAACTATAGACTGGTATCAAATCTTCTTTTATGGCGGGTGGGGAGGGGGAACAAGGTGATTGAGAGGACATTTGCCTCCCAATTCCAAGCAGCTTTGGATGACACAAGTTATCTAGACCCATTTCAAACCGGTTTCAGAGAAGGATACAGAGTTGAGACCACTATAGCTGCCTTAGTGGATGATCTTGGCCTGAGCACTGACAGGGGAAGTATGTCCCTGCTGGTGCTTTTGAACTTCTCAGAGGCATTCGGCGGTATCATGGTATTCTTCTGGAATGCCTGAGGGATCTGGGAATCAGAGGCACTGTGCTTCAGTGGTTCCTGTCCTTTCTCTCAGGCAGATTTCAGATGGCGGTGCTTCGGGACAGCTGCTCCTTAAAAAAAGGAGCTGCTATATGACACACCACAAGGTGCATTCTATCTCCAATGCTATTCAACATCTACATGAAAATGCTGGGAGTAATCATCTGGAGGTATGGAGCAGGGTGCTATCAATATGCTGATTACACCCAAATATATTTATTTATGCCTTCAAAAACAACTTCGGCTAAAGACAGTGTGTCTTCTCTGAATGAATGCCGTGGGGAGATAACGGGCTGGATGAAGAGAAACAAACTGAAGCTGAATCCAAAAAAGATGGAGGTGCTTATTATCAAGGGTCCAAACCAGGGTTGGGGTGTGTGTCAACGAGTCCTGGAAGGCATTACACTCCCCCTGAAAGACTGTGTTCACAGTCTGGGAATGTTTCTGGATCTGTTACTTCAAATTACAACTCAGATAGATACATGGACCACGAGTGCTTACATCAGCTCTGGCTGTTATGCCAGCTGTGCCCCTTCCTAGAGGACCTAAAGATGACAGCGCATGGACTGGTAACCTCAAAGCTGAACCTTTGCAAGGCACTGTACATTGATCTACCTCTGTACCAAGCTCAGAAACTTCAGGTTGTTCAAAACACAGCAGCCAGACTGGTTATTGGTTGATCAAGAAGTGAGCATGTCATACCAATACTAAAGTCACTCCACTGTCTGCCAATTAGTTTTTAGCCAAGGCACAAAGTGTTGATTATTAACTTTAAAGCCCTTCATGGTTTGGGTCCTGGTCACCTACAGGATCACCTCCTCACATATAATCCGCTCCAAACAGTCAGGTCTTCTGGGGGGGGGGCATTTACTTCAACTAGCCAGGACTAGACTGGCAATGGTCACCCAGAGGACTTCTTCTTCAGCCACCCCTAGACTACAGAATGACCCAGCAGACAAGATGTGACAGCTGAATATGGTGCCCAAATTTGAAACAGCACTAAAGACCAGTCTCTTCGAGCAGGTCTATCCAGATGATTTTAAATTGTGAAATTTTAATAGGTATTTGAATTATTTGCTCTTCTAAATTGATAATATGTATTTAAACTGTTGTTTTTTAACTGATGTTCTGTTTTTAACCAATGATATGTATGTTGATCTCTTGCTCTTCCCCATCTTGATTCATGGGGACAGGCAGGTAAGAAATAATAATAATAACAATAACTGTTGGCAGATTCCAGGGGACATGCTGTACGCCAGCATGGCCCACATAATGTCTGGGCTTCAAAACAGGCAGACGTCAAAAAAACAGCATAGGTTCAAAACAAATAAAGTCCAGAGCTGAGGCCAAAGCATGGATGCAAAACTAAACTAGTGTTTATTTAAGTAACATAGGTAAGTAACATAAAGACATCAGAAAACTAGGTAAAATCCATCGCGCTTCTCTCTCCTCTTACAGCATGACAGAGACAGCTGTGAAAATGCAAAAACAGCAAGCGGGCGAATGGGGGAGATGAAGGGGACCTAGCACAGTGAGTGATTTCTCACAGCAGTTATAGGCTACTGTAGGGATGTTTTTCCAAACAACCCCAGGTTTCCCACAGGAACTGAGAGGCAAGCCAGATGTCTCTTATCACACTGGCTGGGTCAAGTCGACCTGCAAGTTACCATGACCACGAGCACAGCAGAGGAACAAGACTCAAACTTTAACCCTTTAGTCAGAGAACCGGAAGGCCTAATACTTAACAATAACAACAGCAACATCATCATCATCACCACCATCACCACCACCATCATCATTGTAACAGAACCACCGTAGCCAGATCTAACTTTTTCAGGAACAGCTGCAGTTGGGACAGTAGCTAACTGTGCAAATACACTCCTTGTCACTGCTGAAACATGGGCATCTAGACTCAGAGCTGAATTTAGGAGTAAAACACAGGACTTCAGTTAAATAGTCTAGGGGACAAGAGAGAATCCTGAAGGACTTTGCAGACCAATGGCTAAGGAGTTAAGCATGAATCCTCCAGCACCTCCCCTCTTTGAGAGTGCCCCTCCAGGAAACAATGGAGCCACTATAGAACAACACCTCCAATCATCACTTTTTAATGTTGGCTTAGCCAAAAGTTATTACACTATGCGTTATATGATATAAAACTATATAACAATTTGACACTTTATTTGTATTTACTGTCATGCCCTTGTAATGTCTGAAAACTGAGAAGGCTAGATCCATATACTTCTTTCTAGTATTCTCACACTTGCTTAAGCCTAGAGCTATTGTTAAATGATGGCACTTACACAGTAAACGTCACTGTGCAAATGATCGAGAAAATGTACCACCACTAAAGGAAGCAACATTACATGTCTCTACATTAATGAGCTATTGTCACTGACTCCCATGAAATAAAAATGACAAATCAGGGAGCAACCCCTATAAAGTTCTTACTATTGTTGCCAAATATAGACTGCTACATTAAGCATACTATATAGACAATTTTAAATATTGTGTGTAATGTCACCATCAATATGTGCCACTAAAATAGCTTAACCATTTAACGATTCACTTAACTACAAAGGATCTATTGTATATAAGCAAGTGCTTCATGCGGAATCTGTACAATTTAAATAGCTACGGCTTGACTCAGACTGACTTAGCTTCACTTTTAAACATTAGTCTGGTTTTTTTCCCCAACAAAAACATAAAATGGATCTTGGATAGAACTTCCTGAGGCATTTACATAACCATGCTGAAGTAACAGTTAATTGCACTCAGATTACAAGTGCTGGTAAGTACTGTTGAACTACTATTCAAAATTCAAGATAAAGATTGAGGTGACAAAGGTTAGTGGTTATGCCAATCCATTTTAGGTCATTCAGGTATTTTAAATAGACCTTATGTTAATAGTTCCCCCCCACCAGGTATTTTCTGATGCTTGGAGTACCCTTAAAAACCTGTATTCAATTGCTTATTTTGCCCTAGAACTAACACAACTTAAATTTCAGCCACAACAATATGAAATTTGGCATAAATAAATCCAATGTAACTCAGACAGGAGAAGAAAGCATGGAAATCATATCACTGAAAATCATTCAGGACCAGTCCCTACAACTAAGGTGGATTAAGAATATAAAACCTGTTCTCTAAGTAGCTATTAACAAGCACAAACTATTTGGGGCTTTGCAGAAAGTTCTTCCTTTGATCATTTTTCCATTTCCCCTTTTATAATGATAAAATGTCAAATCCTGGTAAATCATCCAGAACTTTTGGGATAAACGTACAGTATTAAGTATCTAGCTGGATATTTAAATGAATAAGTTAACCAATATGGTACTGCAGATAAAGTGCTTGTCTTGGGGCAGAGAGACCTCAATTCAAACTCCTGCACCATAGTCACAAGTCAGTGTATCTAACCTAAATCACAAGGACGAAATAGGTTACTCCCATATATGTATCTCTGGAGAAAGATGAGGTACTAATCTAACAAACAACTAAATAAGGGTAAATGTTAAGTAAATGCTAATAGAGAACATTAACATTAGATGACTTGAGGGATCTACCCAGATGCACTCCAAGAAGGATGCAAGAAAAAGGGGAAGAGAGGGACTCTCAGGTACAAAGAGAAGTGAATGTCTTCTTCACGGGCACTGGGAGACAAAACATGTGACAGCAATATGCTCTCTACAAGAGCTGTTTTCAAATGAATACAAGGGATCATGTTGGGCTAATTAACTTCTTATGTACCTAAAGCTCCTCTCTCTCCTTTTTCCTGTATCAATTTTCTACTGAGCTATTCAGCTCTAGAATTTTCCAGCAGGGCTTCTGCACAGGCATGAAGAATCCACTGTGTGAGGCACAGACACCACAATGAAGAACACAACTTAACCAACCTCTCTATTCATCTGGAGAAGTTTTGAGGTTATTCAGATGTACAGAATTTATCCTCATAATCTAACAACATTTCAAACAAAGTCAAATAATGCTGCACTCACTCCTGGAGATATCTGATATGGCCATGCTAACATGTACCTTTGTTACATCTCATGTGGATTAATGTAATGTACTCTATGTAGGCCTGCCTTTGGAAACAGAAACTTCAGCTCGCCCAAAGTAATGCACCCAGATACATACAACAAACATACAACTCCCTTCTTCTAACAGATCCATTAGCAGTTGGCTGAAAGTGCACTTATGACTTATAAAGGTTTATATGACAGATCCAACCTATCTCCCTAATATGAACCAGTCAGGGCTTTAAGATCTTTGGAAGAGCCTTTCTCTCAACCCTACCACCTTCCCATGCATATTTTTGTGAGAACCTTTTTGATGGTTTGTCTTGGGCTTTGAAATCCCTCCCTAAAGGGAGGCAAGAATGGCTCCCTCCTTGACATTCTTCTCCTGGCAGATGAAAATTTCATTATTCCAACAGACTTTTAGAAACTGAGCATGAGGGGATTTTAATGATGTGCTGTTCTGTTTATTTTTATCTTCTGTATATTAATGGATTGCTAATTCTTTTAATTCTATATACTGTTTAATTAATTACTGATGTAGCAGTAGTAGTTAAACCATACCAGTTTTGAATGACAGTATAATAACTGTAAGAATAAATTGTAAGAATAAATAGATTTGTGCATTTTAAAAGCTCTGTTCACACAATACAGCATTTATAGAAAATGCAAACCAAACCCTGAACTCTAAACTTTAAAAGGTTTGCTGACCCCATGGATAGTACTTTTGCATTGGCACTGAGATCTGGGCCCTAATTTCACTTAAGAGAATACAGACTGGATCCAATTACAATCCACAACTGATCCACACTGATCCACTTCCAACCTAAAACTACAACTCTACTTCATACCACCTTGCAAAAACCCAGACTTGGAAAACCTATCACAGTACATCTGCAACATTTTTTGGGGGAAGTTCTGGGGTGGACCTCCACATAGAATAGAGTGCTTGGTGAACAGATGTTACTAATGGACGTCTTCAAGAAACAAGCAAGCAAGATGTTACTGATAAGGAGAATAAGAGAGACAGAGAGCTTGTAAACAGAAACACCAGAGAAGAAAGATAAGTCTATTATTCTTAAACATTCACCCTTAAATCTGTTTATGGTCAAACTATGTGAGTTCAATGTTTCCTTAACTTTTGCTACAGTTTTCAAAACAATTTTTGCCCTCATATTTGCACATCATTCTCTGTTATATAGGTCCTTGGCATGAGGAGTGTTATTCAAAGTGCTAAATTTTCCATTTGACAACATGAGGAAAAATAAATCACAGTACAGATGGTTGCCCTCCCATACCCTTACTTAAAAACCTACCAAAACTCCTTCTAGCCAGTCTGACACCTCGCTTTACCTGGTATGAACTCAGTAAGTACTTTGAACTCTGTAATAATCTGATATCTTCTCAGACAGGCTCATTCCTTTCTTTTAAATCTAATCTATGTGGCAGATGATCACTATTAGGAAAGTTCATTAAATGGAGTGTATATGCAGGACTAATTTACTTCCCCCAATACATTTAATTCATTCTTGTTGTTGTTCTCCTGTTTTGGGGTGGGGCGGAGTGGCAATGTCTGATAATTTTTACAGCACCTACTAGCAGAGAGGTACTGGATTTGTTTGTTTGTTTATTCTGGTGGATAAGATTTCTTTGTTTTTACAATAAATGGGTGATCTGAAAAATCTAATTCCATGCCTTGAATTAGATGAAGTGACATTTCAAACCAGTTCCTTGACAAAAAATAGCTGAAGATATTGTGTGCGTTGAACATTCAGAATGACATCCAACTAACTCTATTCACCCTCCCCTGTCAGAATCAATATTTGGGTTAAATTGAAAACATTTCTGTTTAGGATTCATTTAAATTGTCCAGTCAAAATTTTGATTAGCTGTTACATAAAAAGAAATGCCTATAAAATGCCACTTGACATACAGTTACTTTAGTCCTACGCTGATAATTCATAGCATATTTTTCAAAGCCTAGCCATACTAATATGTACATTTATTTACACTTGATTCAAGATAGTGCCATTTGAAAAAAAAATGCTAATGCTACATTTATTTAAAGCAACCCAAGACGGGGATGAATACATTTATAAGTACGTAGCCAGGTTTTGCTTAAAAGTATGTATAGATGTGGAGGAAGGGAATAGGAAATATCCTAAGAGAAGTAACATCTCAGCTCAAGCAAGAGTAAAGGAGAAATCTATGCTACATCTGCATCTTTGTAAAGGGATGATGCAGGGCCTTGAAGCTGGGATTCTTTGAAAAACCCAGTCTTCTAATGGCTTAAGAAGACATATATCTCTTCATGTTACAAACATTTTTTTTAAAAAACCCTTAGAGGTATTTAATATAAGAATGGCAAAAATATCAGTTCGTAAGAGTGAAAATATGTTTGTGCTTGCTGCAAACTATTTCTGATAAGAGAATGGAAAAAATAAGCCTTTTAAATTATAAGAAGATAATGCATGTTAAGTTGGAGTTTAGTAATTAATTAATTAATTTAGTAATTAACGAGCCAGCATAGTGTAGCGGTTTGAGTATTAGACTATGACCCTGAAGATTAGGGTTCAATTCCCTGCTTGGCCATGGAAATCCACTGGGGGACCTTGGGCATGTCACATACTCTCACCGTCAGAAAACTCCATGATAGGTTTGCCTTAGGGTCCCCATAAGCTAGAAATGACTTCAAGGCAAAGAACAACAGGAAAAATGGGAAGGAAACTTTTTCCACTTCCATCTTTTTACCACTTTTCATCTGGCAAGTGACTTGAATTGATTTGTACTCCCAAAAATCTAACTCAAGCATGTTTAATAGGAAGACCTTACAGCCCTTTACACCTGTACATGATCCAGCTAAACAAGTGTGCAGCACAGCAACTGCAAAAGAATGTGCTTTTTGAGAACTATAGACCAAATCACATGTTAGCCCCACTACAGTAGACCCACCGAATGAATGGGATTTATTACTTCAACACTGATATAAATCCATTTGATTATATGCAACTATTCTGGTCCAGAATGTGCCCTATATAAAGTCGAAATACTGTGTACACTGACTTCCCAGAGGAAGTTTTATTAATTTGCTCTGAAAACACCTCTGTTGTACTCAGGCCATTTCCGCACTACACTCTTATAGCGCAATTATTTCACTTTCAACCTCCTATGGAATCCTGGGGTTTGCAGTTCCAGGAGGGGCCAGCCAGCGGAAATGGCCTCAGTTGTGGCTCAGCTTGTCATTAACTGCATACATGTTGCATTTATTCCTTTCCCTTCCCAACTCTGCTGGAGCCACAGAGAAACCAAAGCACTTGTTCAAATTTATTTTAAACTAATCAGAGTTCTTCATTTCACCTAAACTCTGATTAGTTTAAACAAAGGGTGGGCAACTTGCAGTGGTTGCAAATGTTGTTAGACTTTAACCTTGATCAGCCTAGTTCTTACAGTCAGTGTTGAGGAATCATGAGAACTGCAGTCTAATAATGTTTGGAGAGCAAGAAAGTAGCCACCCCTGGTTTAGATTATGGTTTGGTAGCTAGCCAGAATCATAAACCACTGTTTCATCTTGGGTTGTCTGGATAAATCATTATTCAAACTAATCAGAGTTACCCTGAATTAGCTGGAAAGCGGAGATGAAAGAATCAAATTTTTATGGCTCTCGTGCTAAGGAAAAGGAGAGTGTGTGCGCCCAAGTTCCTGTGTGTAATGTAAATTAAAATACAATATCTGAAAAGGCCTATCATATATAGAATTCTTTATGTAATAACAACTATTTCTATGTAAGAAATACACTGTGTTATCAAGAAATCCCAAATCACACCAGAACACATTAAACACTATTTCTATATAAGTAAGGCACTAATATTATTCTAACATACATAATAATTTAACCATTAGTAAAAACCAAGCAGAAATAATCGAGTGGGAAAAAGCCTCTATAAATCTCCATTTAATTTTTAACTCACTGATAACCTGTTATATTAAAAAATACTTTACTGAAATTATTCAATTTTCTGTGAAACATACTTAAACAAATGTAAATCCTTCATAATTGCCTATCATTAACAATGTAAATGAGTTTAAAGAATCCATAATGTTGTTATTTAAATATAATGTGTTTCAAGGTCAGTACACTATTTAAAATGGGCTTTTCAGGTTACAAGGAATGACCTGCATGAGGTCTCATAAAAGCTACGGCGCAATCAACAGGGATTACCATAATTACTTCATCACAGTACAAGTAGCTAATGGGATTACACCCTAAGGGTAAGCAATTATTCGCTGCACACAGTGTAAATGTGCTGAGAAAGGTGGATAAGAGCAAATATTACAATGCCATGATAAATAAGTTCATACATGGCAGGGTCACGGTCAACAGCAGTATGTTGCTACAACTTAAGAAAAACAAGTCTGCAGATATTTTCTTTCAACTTCTCTACTAGGCCTATAGTTTGTTCTTGCTTCCTTTCTTTCTCATTTTAAAAAACGTGTTACTATATGTATGTCTTAGAAACATCCTCCAGAATTTTTATTCTTGTTTTGTCCTAAATCTATACAAGTTTTAGGTATTTGCAACAGTCACTGAAAGCACCCACAAACAATATATAAAAAGTCAGCTGGGATCAGCAGGATAAACCTTCAATGTTGTTTACTCTTTTTCTGTACTGTTACATTGTGGGTCAAGAGTTACACCAGTTTCTTCCCCTGTTCTTCTATCAGCACAGACCTCTCAGGAGAAAAATAGGCCAAATGCTTCCCCTTTGGCAGTTCAACTGTTTCCTGCTTACTCCATTTTCTACTTGAAATATCATGCCAGGGAAAAATATTCAGCTTTCATTTGGTCCAAAAATCTCTTTGCCTCATGAGGACGCATTGTTGCAGCTGTTGGCAGCTGACCATATGTTAACTGAGCACATTGCTGGCCAACAATTTAGAACTGTGGCTTGTATTTTGTCAATGGCAGCTCCCGAAAGTTAAAGAGTTTGAAGACATATCCAACGGAAGTTCAAAGAAGGTAACAGTCAAAAAGGAATGGGGAGGGAAAGAACATCAAAAAAAATAAACCCCCAAAGATTTGGTCTTCTAAAAGAAAGACTTCTGAGACTTCCTATCCAGAGTTAGTTGGGGAGGGCTTTGTGCTACACAAGCTGTTCTCTGGAGATCTACTGCCGGCTGAAAGCATGTTTACTTGCTTCCAATATGCTCAGCCTGTGTATTTGTAAATAAAATAAATACTAAAAGGACACCATATGTCTCCAGTGCTGTCAAGCAAAGGATACTAATCCCTGTAGTACATCTCCTAGAATTTTTCACTCTTTGGAAGTAGGAGCGCATAACAGTATGATTTCACTAGGGATACATAAGATGCAAATATGTCCCATACTGCAATAACCTTATTTGATAAGCATCAAAAGAAGAGTTATCTTGATCTTGAATGTGCATTACATTCACAGTAGATATTAAGAATCCAACATTAATTTCTTTTAAGAACTACTTTTCAATACTCTCTTCCAGTCTGCATCCTACAAGCTTAGCAAAGTTATAAAGAATTATTTTTAATATTCCAGAAAGTGGCCTTAAATTGCATTTCCTTTATGACTTATTAATATACACACAGAGGTCCATTTCCCCAGGTTCATCTTGTTCTTCACATGTCACAACCTCTAAACATACAATACTCTATGAAGGGCTTCAAATCATATTCAGAATTAATGAATTTATATCATTAGATTACCAATGCAGATATTAGTCCAACATGACAAGGCAGAAATTTGCAGGAACTCTGGATTACAGTGGACAAGCATTATGCTGGTATGTGCTGCTCAACTATTCCTACCTGCAGTAGGAATGGCTCAACAAACCAAAGGGTTTCCCTCTGTGATTTATCATTCCTGTGGTTTATAGAGCTCTTCCTCTAGTCTGTATTACTCCAAATAAAAAAGAGAAAACTCCCCCATCAAACCCTACATTCTCAGATAAACCTTGGATGTGTTTCTGCTTTGCTGGAAGGGGAATAAACCAGAGGAGCAGCTGTTTATCCCTGGTTTAGGATAACCATGCAAAATCCTGAAGATCATTTATTTACTGCCACTGAAAACAAGAATGACTGAGCAGTATGCACCACTGCTTACTCGTCCATAGTAATTTTTTTTGGGGGGGGGGTGTCTCTCACTTATTTTTGTTGTGCAAACTGGGCCACTTTGTCCTATATGTTCAAAGTCTGGTGAAATACCTTTCACAATCAGTTCTGCATAATTTGACACTCCAACTCCTCCTTCTGTGCGAATCATACAGCGGTAATTGCCTGCATCCCGTTTGGTAGCATTTGCCACGCTGAAGGAAGCTACAAATCGCCGATCATTAAAAATTTTCATGTCCTTCAGAGGTGCATCTCGTACAAGCAGACCCTGGTGAGAAACAAATGCAAAACTCAGTATTAAATTTAAAAGGAAACTACTGCTGGAAAGATGTTGTATTTGTCAAACACTTTTCAATAGGAATTATATTAAATATGACATCTAAATTAGCACATATAATACTTATTTTCAGTTTGGATGAAACAATTAATTAACAGACATCTAAAATATCTAGCATCTCTTTTAAGTCACTGCAGATCTTGTATTAAACAAAGAAATGATGGAAGTACGCCTTTATAATTTGTTCTTACACTACAGAACAAATTAGCTTTATTAAAACAAAGAAGCTGAACAGTTCCAAAACCTGTGCCACCACTTCCCTTTGACTTGGAAAACTCTTTTGTCCCAGCTTTTATCTTTGCATAAAAATATTTGTAGATGCTTGTCTTAGAGAATGAAAAATGTGGCAATTATCAGACTGGCACTGAACAAACCAGATTAATACATATGATTATCTACAGATATTACATAAAAGAAAAGGAAGGGAGAGCACCTATACAGGGGTGTTGGTGGGAGCCTTCTCAGGTGTACAGAAAAGTGATTTATTACGCCCAATACATTTCAAGAAAGGTCTTCTTCAGAGACAAAGTGCATTGGGTCTAAGGAATAAATCTGTGCACATCTGGGACACCCCCCTCTTTTTATTCATATATGTGCATTTTAGCCTGTTTTTCTACAAATGCTCTGAGTGGTTTCCTGTGAAATAGCAAATGACAATTAAAACACTAAAACATAAAATCATAACAAAACAGTGTTCAGTAAAGCAACAAAATAAAACACCATGATAAAACAAGCACATCATAACATGTTAAAAGTTTTGGTCAAATATACGGATTTCTGCCTTGAACCAGAAGGAAAACAAAGACAGAAAGAAACATATTTCAGAAGGAAGAATCTAGTGAAGATGGCACAGCACAACAGAAAAGGCCTTTTCTTTCATTGTGACCAGCCTTATTGCTAAAGGTGGAAGGACTCAGACTAGCCTGGAAGGTCAGTCTTAACATCTCTATGGAAGAAACAGTTCTCTCAGTGGCCTAGTACCAGGCCACTATGAGCTTTGTAAATTAAACCTGCACTCTTCCAGAAATGGGAAGAAAACCATTTGAATATGCCAATACTTCCAAGATGCATTTCATACATCCAATTGCAACTGGTAATTGTTCTGCTATATTTTGCACAAACTGTCACTTCTGAACAGTTCTTCAGACCTAATCCCACATGCAGTGCAGTAGTATAGAGAAGATGCATTACAGCTGCATCCAACATCCTGTCTTTGTGTTGTCAGTGTTTTGCTAGCAGTGTGCTTAAAAAAAGAAGCTACAGAATTAGTTTACTGTATGTGGGACAGTCTCTGTATATCTACTTTTTTAAAAAAGTAACTAGTAACATATAATTCCATTAGAAACACTTACTGTTCCTACATTCACAAGAAAGTACTTGTTGATACAATTGTGTTTTAAAAGCAATCCTTTACTTTCCCACTTCTCAAAAGTAACTCAAATTGTTGTTTCAAATTACTTTTAAAAAACTGAATGCTATAATGTGCTGATCTGACATATAAAAACATACTCCTGCTCACCTTGTCACCTAAACATCCACCACAAGCAGCATGAAGCACAGCACAAAACAGTATGTGAACCACTGATATTTTTCCTCCACCATTTAGTGAAGTCATCAGTAGAAAAGTAAATAAACACAACAGTTACTCCACAAAATAAGTGATGTTGTCTCTTATTAATATATAATTACAATGTAAGTTACATTATTGTACATATGTAACTTATCTCCACTATTGGGCAAAGGAACAAAATTACAAGCACCTAATTATTTGGAATGAATTACCTCCAAACTCTGCTTTTATCTTCTATCACATCCAATCTAAGAGCAGATTTGGAGAAAGAGAGGGGAGGAGGCAATGTACTGGAGACTCAATGCATCGTCTCTCATCCATTAAACTGGTATGTTTTTGTGCAAACTACACTGGCAGAAAAAACTCTGGAGTATTAATTTCTACATAGTAGTAATGATTCACAGAAAGTTAAGGACTGCAGGATTGAAATGCACAACTGAGCATACCTAATTTCTTCTAAATTATCATAATGGTCATATGCTTTCAGAATTTCTCTTTGTCTTTAAATTAAGTTACAAAAAGTATGTATGAAATCTAACCAGCCTGACTTTATGAAGTGGAAAGAGCAAGCCCTGCCTTTTGTACCAGAAAACAAAACAGAGAACCTATTAAGGAAATGCTGAACTCAGTCCATTAATGATGGTATTCAGACATCAACACGTTGAAAGTAAACCTAACATGCTATTTATAGTTGTTGGAAAGCTCCAAATAATGTCAACATTAAACTGACTCTTGTACATAATTCATGAGGAAAAAGTCAAGGTTGAACAGAACATTATACCAAAGTACTTCCATATTAAGCAGTAAATAACACAAATTTTAATTTCTTTAACAAGTACAGCATTAATGAAAACATCCAACTTTTACAGGTGATTTTATGGCATGGCCTATTTAGGACAGCGTGGAAATTAACAGCCATGGAATGGATGGTGCAGGGCTTTGTCCCCTGCTGTCAATAAATCTGAAGGACACACTGTAAACTCTGGGTTTCACCTAACTTGGTCAGAGTTAGACAAAAGGATGATGTTCAGTTCAGTTGTGGAGGGCTATTATTAATCCTGGTTATTTTACACAAAGGTTGACTGGTAAATGGCATGCATTCCCCCCACACACACATTTATGTCACTAACAGAAATAATTTATTACAGCAAGATGGTTTCAGTTGACACTTTCTTCAGCTGCTTAGAATAAACACTCTGCACTTGCCAGAATGTGTTCAAGGGTTTATATTTTGTGAGTCAACCAAATAAAATATACACAGGTTTCCCCCACTTATCTGACAGGTTAGGGAGGAGAGCACTGTCAGAAAATGGAATTGGTTGAAAAGGGAACCCATGCACTGTACTGTAGGGAGCATGAACGACATACAGAGGATCACTTGGGACCAAGTGCACAACCACACTGCTTGCAAAGTCCCTCAGCCAACTTGGCAGCCTTTCCCCCCTCTCACCTCACTCGGCGAGCAGTGTGTACATGCACGCAGTACCAAGTGAGCCTTCACTGGCAAGAAGAACTGATGAAAGAGTGGAACCCCCACTGAACGAATGAAACTTGTTCTTAATTTGAAGAGTCAAAAAGAGAGAGTCTTCAGATAATAGGGTGTCAACAGGTGGGGTCTTCCTGTACTCTTAAATTATTAACTGTATCCTTCTAGGGGAAAAAAAACCTCATCCTAATATGCTTTAATGCTTTAAAAACTACATCTATCTATCTGTCTGTTTCTGATGTATGTGTGTATGTGTGTGCATAATCAAGCCACTGTGGTATAGTAGCTTGAGAGTTGGCCGAAGACTCCATAAGACCAAGATTCAACTCCCTGCTTGGCCATGGAAATCCACTGGATGACCTAGGGTACCTCATACTCTTAACCTCAGCAAACAATCTCTCTCAACAAATCTGAACAAGAAAACCTCATGATAGGGTCACCTTATGGTCATCACAAGATGGAAACAATTTGAAGGCACAAAACAACAAAAATACACACCCTTATCCTCATCTCTCTCTCTCTTTTCTCTTTCTTTCTCAGCATTCAACCTTTTACCAAGTAGGGTTTGCACAGTTCTGATATATTTAAGTTAGTAAAGGGAGAGAATTGCAGGATGCTCCTCCATATGGATTTCAGAGTTTGGTATACCTAGAAGTACTACTTACCAGCTACCTCTGCCCCTTATTTACAGATACAGGGTAGAGGGGAAGATCTGGGAGGGCTGAGATATCTCTTCCTTAACAATTAGATGTTACCAAGCATATTCAGGAATGAGAATTGTTGTTTCAAAGTTTCCTCTTTCAATTAATTGAGCTTCCAAAACCTCTAAAACAGGGGTTGGAAAATGTAGGTTACATACATTCCCCCCCCCACTTTTGCAGTTCCCTATCATCCCCGGACACTCTCAATGCCCCAGTCCAAATATTTATTAAGAAAAAAAAAATCTAGGCAAAATGTTCCCCAAGCCCCTGCAAAGACACACCAAAATGTGGAGTGAGATATATTCACATACCAGTTAACTGCTAATCCCCCCTCCAGCCAAAAGAAGCCAAAAATAAAAGTAAAACAAACCCAGAAGTGAGTAAAAGTTTGTTTTACCTTTATTCTCATATTGGTGCAGCTGAGTAGGGATTTATAGCTTCCAAGCTTCCCAATGGGCAATGGATGTTCCAGATCTTTGTTCAAAGTATCAAAGTCTAAATTATGAAATGGTACTGATTCTTTCATGCATACCCTTTTACAAATGTTTGATTTAAAAAAGAGGAAACAACTGAGATGACTGACTAATTGTGAGCTCACTCCAAGCTGGGCCCAGACTGCAGTGGCATTGTTGGTTTGCCTTGTGAGGAGCTTGGAGAATGGGGGCCCTTTGCGTTTGTAATTCAAGACAATCTCTCTTTGCAATCTTCAGATGCCTCACTAAATTTAAGTACTGTAACTGTTCTTCCCCCACCCCCAAAAATCTGAAACTTCAAATAATAAAAATAAACTTAGGTCAGTCATCCATATAAGCAGATCTTTAAAGAAATTATAAATTTAATAGAAAACTCTCTATCTTGCTTTCAAATACATGTACGTCAAGAAAAGTATTACTTCCATGCCGCAGAGACAAGTAATTATTTGAGGTCTACACAAAGTAATTTTGTTTGAAACAAGCATGCAATCTAAACTTTAAAAATTGAAAATACAATAATCAAATTGCTCCATGATTTCATTTTTATAATGTCTTCTCAGAACTGTTTTCATAACCAAAACAATTCCCTTCCTTAGAGATGAGAATAATATACTGTGATTATGTTCTGCTTATTATATATGCATATATTAGCACTTCTACTAACCAATGAGGCCACCTTTGCACAGTGTTATTTCTAAACCATATTATTGTCCCAATTGGAATAATTATATTATAGTGTGCAATATCAATGATTCCTTGGGTCTGTTCATAAGCATTGAAAGAAAGCGTTTTTAATCAGTTCTTTTGTGCAGTCTAGAAATTTAAGTGGTACATGTCTCAAAAAATTGGCATATTTGCCCCCAAATTCTCCATACAAGGAAAATAACATGTGGAGAAAGAAAACTGGGGGAGGGAGTATAATTTTGTGTCTGACAGCCATCCCAGAGGTGGTATTTCTGTCTCATTTTGTATGCCTAGGGACCACAGCATGAACAACTGTGCTTTTGCAACTGGAAAAGCCAACATTACTAGTGGTACTGTTTTCCTGCACTAAACTTAGGCTGGACTTAGAGCTGTGGCCTAATACATAGGATGACAGATGACTCCATAGAAGTACTTTCATTATCTTTTCAGTTAGTGTCCACTTCATGCCCACTGTTGAATCAAAAGAATTCAGGCCATTACAGTAGATTAATGCCTGGCTTGGTAGCTGAAAGTTTTAAAAGGGGTGTTCCCCCAACTTGCAACTCTGAAAGCAGGAGTTAGTGAAGTTATTTGCATGGGTGGAAATTTCTAACTAGTCTAGGGTCAAATTCTTATGCAGCAACTTGGGCCAGTGACAGTAATCAAACACAGGCAAACAAATCTTAGCTCACCTAAAATAGTCTTTGCCAGCACTGAATTCTCCCAAATGAATTACTCCACAGTTTCCCCTGACTTGGACAGTGTGATTCATTCTTCAATTCTTAAGCACTTGTCTGTCTTTGGATTCTCTGTGTTTGGTAATAGGCAGGCTCCTTGTGTTAAACCTACTTTGCATTCCTGCTGTTAATCTGCATAACTGTAGCTTGCAGCTGTCCTCATTGTGGATTATTAGATCATAAATTACTCCAAATTAAGTACCTTTGGAAATATTCCTATTGTAGTGGATCCCAGTAACTGATTTATTACATTTTTTTTTCCCTTGGCTGCTTATCCAATTAGTATAAGAGTGCAATTCAAAGCTATTAAACCCAATGGGAGCTTTTCCACTGACTTAAATGGGATGTTGATTGCACCCTGCATTAGCAGCAATTTTTGAGCTTTAAGTTTAGGCCTAATTTCTGACAAAGCATTCTCCTCTAGATGTTAGTGAGTTAGACTGCTGCATTTTTAATCTTTTGACTGACTTTGAAGATAATATTCTAAACTAAGTATTATGCTATGCTTGAAGACTGTCTTTCTATATTCTTACTTTAAATAGCCTATAACCTGTTTCATGGAATTTCCAAAACCATCTACATGTGTAAACCACTTATGGTTCTATCCTGCCCATGAAACACTACCCCACCACTGGAAAGACTGACAATTTAAGCCAGGAGTGCAGGACTTGAGTAGCTTTGTGGGTTTCTTTATACATTCTAATTTGCACCCTGTTTAAAAACATATTTTAAAAACTTTAAAATGTACAAGAATATTTTCACCCTTTATTTCAGGTGACACATTTTAACACACACATTTATTAAAACATGTTTGTGGATTACAATGCACATCTGTTTTTACTTAATCTGTACCCATGGACAATTATTATAGCAGTGCACATTTTTCTAAGCGCAAATGCCACAGGTAAAATCACTGTTCCTCATACAGCATACACATGTCTGGGTTTTTCTTAGCTTTTTGTATATTCTTTTTGTGCCTACACCAAACTATGAAGAAACTAATGAGTAACCATATATATGTTCTTGTGTGCCTCCACACCATGTCTGACTTATGGTGGCCCCAAGGCACCCCCTATCATGAGGTTTTCTGGGCTGAGAGTTTATAAAGTGCTCAAGGTAATCCAGTGGGTTTCCATGGTTGAACATGGAACTGAACTCTGATCTCCAACGTCATAATCCAGCACTCAAACCACTACACCATGCTGGATTTCAACCATACCTGTAGAATACTAAAATTTATCTCCCAATATTCAATCAATGCTCAGAACTTCCAGGGGCTTTTTGACTGTCCACTCCTGCTCTAAATTATTGTGACTCATCATCTTACAAGATATGGTGTGCCTTTCGGTTTTATGAAGGATTACAACAGCAAACTATTCCTCTTAATACAAAACACATCATATTTTGTTAACTATGTTGATGTTATCAAGTATATCAATGCTAATAAAAAAGTTTGATTTTCATCTACTTTGTAAAATTTGCTTTAAAGAAATCTGCCTAGCTACTTTCAACCACAAATAAGCAGAAATGTTCAATGACTTTGTGAGTTTTGTTTCTAATAGCCATTTATTTTGTGTTTCCATTAAAAGGGTAGGAACAGGATTTTCACATCTTTAGAAAATGATGTGAAAATGAAGCCTTAAAGCTCTAAAGAGAAAAGAATCATGGGGAAAGGTGAGAGTGGAATGTCTTTTTCATGAAAGACTTCGTTCATTAGGATACTGAAGTGAAGGATTTGAAATATACAACAGCAAAGTTGAAACACAGACTCCCTTGAGTCTCTAACAACCCTGTGCTGACAAAAAGAAATCCTCCTGGCATAAGAAGATAAAAGGAATGGAAGGCAATTGCAAGCTTTCACCATCTCTGTGGTTCTTGACATGGTAGCTTTACTCTGGCAAAGTTTCATAAAAGCATTTTAAAACCTCAGTTTTACAGAAAGCAGATCACTGCAGTTCTACCAAAGCAAAGAAAGTAAGAATATACACCCATATTAAAACTTGTAATGAAACTGGTGGAGACCTAGGTGAACTCCTGATGATCACCTGTTCATGACTGAGATCAATAAACTTCCAAAAGCTATTTATTCTTAAGGATAATTATGAGATAGTTAAGGAACCCCTTTCAACAACTGTTGCTGCTGCAACAGTTTCCTCAACAGTTACCATATAAATATAACATAGTTCTGCAACTCAAGCACAGCCTCCACTGTGCAAACTCACATTTTTGTACGAAGCAGGAAAGATGTCTCTTTTTTAAGTCTGATTTTATACAAAGTTTGAAGGACACAGGAAGAAGGCAACTGGATGGGGGGCAGTTTTTCTTTTTAAGTAGGTAGCAACTCTGATATTAAGAGGCAAGAACAAGACAGAACAAGGGTTGCCTGACTGAAGACTAGAGATGACTTCTGTACCTATATTGCTGTGTAGCAGAGGAAATTTCAGCAAGTGTTGTTTGCTACTTGCTAGCATGACAAGCAACACCTGCTGAAATTCTTGCTTCTATACAATCATTAAACCTCTCAATTCTTCAATTTGGAAATCCTTCACAGAATTACAGACCACACACAAATCCATAATTTCAGCAACAAGAATAATAAGAAACCTATTTTAGGTAAATTTGTTCATCTAAAAACTATAGGCTTCAACAATAAAGAGTATATGGTACAATCTGTGAATATGCAAAACTAAATGTACTTACAGATATCTACTCAGGAAATGCAATACATTCAAGACTATAGGATTACGTTTTTAGGGTGAAATGCTCTGAAAAGTAATTTTGATTGACTTTCAGATCAAGCACAAAACACTGAAAGCAACTATAAATTATTACAAGTCTCAATCAAGGACAGTCTGATTCACAAATCAATTAAGCCAGGAAACTGGCTGTAGTTGCACATACCTTCTTTGGAATATATATTTACACAAAAGATTTATTTTCATATGGCCATGTGCAGGATCTGGAAGTTTCAATTTAAGCAGATTTTCCTTGATGATAATTTGACTACACCTTATATGCAATAATTACAGCATAACTGGTCTTTAGACTGTGTGCAGCTTTGATACACTTAGATACTTTGACATATCTTGGGACTTTTACCTAAAACCAGATGTTCTTGCACACACAGGTATTGCACTGAGCACTTAAGATGTCTTATAGGGAACCTCAGTGAAGACCAGTTCCTGCTCCCTTGTAGGGGAAGATCTAATTACTATTTACCATGTGATAGCTGAGCTCATTGTAATTTGTCATATTTTCCCTGTCACATTTGTTTTCAGTGTATATCAGTCAAAAGCAAAGGCAGCTAGCTTGTGACAAGCATATTATGTTTCATTTAGCATCACTAAAGCTCATAATGATGCCAGATTTAAAAATGGAGATGGTTCTTATACCTGTGATGATTGTAGAAAAAAGGAAATTTCAGAAAGTGTTGTTTTTCATGCAACCAGGGAACACCTGCTAAAATTCCTGCTCTTCACAATCATTAAAGGGACAGGAGCCCTCTCCAGTTTTTACTCTGGCAATCACAGTTGATAACCATTATTGATTTTAATGTTAATGTTGAAAGCATAGGTAGAACAGGCAAAGAAAAGGTGCAGAGGAGACAAAAACAAAATCCCTTCTCAATCCAGCTGTGCTCTGCATAATTAATAGGACCCTGAGGTGGAGTCCATACTCACAAAAACAAACCTGCAATGTAAGCCCGAAATCTTCTGGCTCATATTATTATGATGTCATCTCCAAGGCTTTTAACAGTATCCTTCATGACATTTTATCATCTGTCATGGACAAATTCCATTTTTAAAATTGCATTTCATAGAGAAGATTACATACATCCTTTATACAGAACATTACTGTCTCTTGGTTTTAACAGCATCCATGTATTCAAAGTCAAAAATCTGTGTAAGGGTTTTAATAAGCATACATGAAATAGCTAAGATAGTGCAAACCACTGGGAATTAAATCTCTGAAAAGGAGATTAAAAGGATGGTAGTAGGATATGGGAGAGTGATGCCTTAGAGGCCGAGTGGCTGGTTATAAAGACTAAATTAGAGAGCTCCAGACGAAACTGTCATCAGGTTAATATTATAATAAAAATAAATTTAAAGAAACGTTTGAATAATTTGCTTCAGTAACACAATTCTGATTTTTAAAAATTTTTATGTCTTATTCTTTCTCAAAAGAGGATGACTAACAACTTACATAAAAAACAATGCAACACACAATACGATTAAAATTATAATTTAATATCACAATCATACAACAAAATACAATGGCACTTTCAGCAAGCATAAGCAGGTAAACATGAGAATTAGTGAGCTATTTCATGAAAATATGCATACAGAAATGCATTTCAGACTAGTACCAAACTGGTAAGATTAGTGTGTACACACTAACAAGACTTTCTCATTGAAATTGTGGACTCTTCCTATCCAAGGAAGTTAGACTGACCACATTTCTTTTAAGGCAGACAAAACAGTGCTGTTCTGCATGGCAGTCCTGTGTTTAAAAGCGCTGTTTCACCTCTTCCGAACTAGATTCCAGGATAGTTTTTAGTCTGCTTTTAAGGCGTTTCTAAAAAGTTTTCTAATGTACTTTTTTTAAAAAAATGTTTTAATTGCTTTTTATTTGTTCATCACCTCAGGATCCCTTGTGGACTGGGAGGCAATACAGAAAGATTTTAAATAAATAATAATAAATAAATATTAATTGATTGATACACCCCTGATTGAGATTAAGAGGGTTATTTGGGCTGAAGTACAATATTTCATCTATAACTAGGTTTCTTTGGATCTTGGAATTGTTCCCCAACTCATTTTCTGTTTTTTGGTGAAGACTGCATAAAATCTTACTATTCCTTCTATTTCTTTCCACACAACTTTCCAAGTTACTTATTACATTTCAGCTATATTTTATCTGACTAGGAAATCCAAAAACAAAGGAGGATACATTCCATCAGAGAATGCTGTCCCCATACTGATTTAAGATTCTAATTCAAAACTCAATAAAGCCAGGATTAAGATTTCTTAACAACCCAGCCAAGCTAACAATTTAAAGACTGCCTTCAGTTCAACAGAAAAATCACATACAAATTTCAAAATATTTACTTCAACTGGATTGCATACATAATATTTTTATCATTTTCATATATCAAATTCATACAATTTAGACAGCTTGCACCTTCAGTGAAAAATACTTCACTAAACAATAGCCCTTGTGCCTTAACGGCTCTTTAATAAATATTTACAGTTAGGCATAGTTTTAATTAATTTAATTTAATTTAATTACCAAGGAATGATCAAGTGGAGATCCATGGTATTTCAAAGCAGTGCCCCTGACAGTATGTCCCATTTTGCTCCCTTAATGAATCAGTGGCACTTGAGGAAGGATCAAGTAAATATGTGCTCAACACAAAATCTCTCGGGTTATGTAAGTGTAGAGACAATTGGTTCAATTTTTTTTACTATTATCCAGAAAGCCAACTGTGGCTTGGAATTAAGAGTCTGAGGAACCAGTTATGTGAGAAAAGGAGACAGCAAATTCAAGTCCCATTTGATATCCTGGGAACTGCAAGGCTGAAAAACTCAAGATTTCTATGTCCAAAACCCACAAGCCCAGACAAACACTGGGGATGCCTCGGTCTAGCTCCAACATTGGGACAGTACATTCTTCTTAGAGAGTTCCTCAGTGTGACAATATGGCCCATCACTTTAAAGCTTCCCATTCTGTGGGAAAAGATGGAGAATGGAACAGATAGTAATTTTGGACCAGAAGTTTAAAAGGCTTCAGTCGAGTTTCAGACCTTGTAAGAGCAAAGTGTTCGTTCTGAGCTCTCCAATGAGCTGCACTGTCTGCTTTGTCTTGCTCTCCCAGCCCGCTTTGCCCTTTGGGCTCCCAATTTTGGCCTGAATATGATAGTTTTCTTTGCCTGAGGATGGAGACCAATGTCATCTTGTTTAGCTGGAAAACAACTGTCAACAGCTCTCTTTTCTATCCACAGAGTATGAGTTATCAGTGCTTTGTATGTGCTTTCTAAGGGTTGAATGTATCAAATACCAAGGAACAGACTGGGGTCAGTTATCAACCAGCTTCAGTCCCCCAAACATTTACAAATCATTTCCTTCAACTGGGAATAAAATTGTAAGTCATTTGTTCTTTACCTAATTACAGAAAATTACCATTCCCATCAACTGGATTAAAAAATAATCTCTGATTTAGCTAGCTGGCTATATAATGATGATGATGATGATGATGATGTTTATTTATAATGCCCTTTATACCAAAGGGCAGAACAACAACATATACAATCAGAGACAAAGACATTAAAACAGAAAACCACAACAATACATGGCATAAGATCCCCAACACCCCACCTATCACCAACCATCTCAGCACCTTAAAACACATCTCAATGATTTAAGGTGGAGAGTCAAAGAAGAAGGTCTTCAACCGTTTAGAAAAACAGGTGAGATCCTCCTCCTGCTAGAGGTCCAAAGGAAAACCATTCCACAAATGCAGAGCCAGATCTTGAAAGTTCATAGCCTTGACAGAGCCGTACACATTGGTGGAGCAGACAATAATCCTTTGCCTGCAGTTCTCAAATTCCTGGACAGAACGTACCACACAAGCCAAGTTGCAATGGCTTCAATGGAGAAAAAGTTTGGAGTAGTCCTTCCTTGATCATGTTGGAATGAGCGGTTAACCCTCATGTGTAGATTTGTTTCTTCAGCCTACCTGAGAATGAATTAATTAAAATCCACAGATTTCATAATTAGAAGAAATTTTCAACTAGCAAACCTGTGAAATCCAATTCATTCATGCTCCAATCACCAGCAGAATGGCCCTCCACCTCCCAATGCAGCTGATGCCTAGAGACGTAGTATTTTTGGGGGGTGGGGGGATTACAATTATGCCAATATTGTCACAGTCATAATTAAGTAGCGACTGTGAAAACAGAAAAGCTACCTAGACTTAGTAATTTATAACTGCTCCATTTTCACAATTGCTACTTAATCATAATTGTGACACCATTGCCAAGATCATAATTCCCCCCACACACACACACACATATGCACAGACTTTATTCTGCATTAATCTCATGGGGAGAAAGAGGTCTGTTTTGTTAGTGATTGGAGCACAGGTGAATGATGTTTCCATCAGGTCTGGGAGGACGTTAGGCCAGGAGATTTTACTAAGTTAAGTATACTTAAACAAGTAGCTGATGGAGAATAATGGCCACCAAGTACTATTATGAATTTAAAATGCACAGAATTACAAAACCACTAAGAGACTTATTTTTTATTCCTTTTTTGACAGCTATGTAGAATAAGAGTTTCTTTCAATATTAACCTTTCTTTACACTACACAGCTTCTAAGTAACAAAAGCCTTTGTATTTTTGACAATTCCATATCATTCATTTTTCCAAGTGAATTTCTGAACATGAATATGACTGGCAGTTTAATGGTCTTCACTGATAGCCACATTCTATACTAGCCAATTTAACTCTTTCTCCCTTTTACTAAGCTGAACCTTTTAACTTGTCACAGTCATGAATGCCAAATTGAAGGAGCAAGATAATATTCCTATAGTTAAGATGAGTTGTAGGTAGGAAAAAGTTCTACCACCATTAGCCTCAGAAGTCTATTGCATGTAAAAATTGACACTTGTTGGGATAACAATCTGAAACTTGGCATCTATTATCTATATAGAAGTTCTGCAAGTGTGCCAAGTTTAAACCAATCTCATAAAAACTGCCACAAGTACAAGTGGCTGAGAACTGACACTTACTCATTTAATTTTAATTATTGCTCACGCATATAATGGCCAAAATCTAATTGTTAGTCCCATCTAGAATATGTAATGAAAAACAGTTTACTCAGAGCTTCTGGCAGTTTCTATATCCCCAACAAGCCTGTGGATTCATGTTTACTTAATTCTTTCACCTGCAGTGCTATAGTTTGGCTTGGTGTAGGCACAGCCAGGTGCTGCAGCTGGGATAATTTTTTTCAGTCATGTTCACTTGGAAAACTGCTTACAGACAAAATACTGGAAAGTTCTGAGGTTTAGGTCCTGTGATTCACCAACTAGAACCTCTAAATACTATGAATTATTGTCCCTTACCTAATTTTTTGTCTTGCCCTTGACTGTTTGGTACTCTGTTTAAGCTTCTGTACCTGTATGTCTGAATCCTGTCAAGTGAGGTCATGTGAGCCTGTCTAAATTTTAGATCTTTAGCAGAAGTCCTGTTACATTTCCCAGCACCTTGTGAGACTAGTGTGCTATAAACATATGGCAGGGCTTTCTCTGTAGCAGTACCCCAACTATGAAAGGGACAGTAGACTCCATCTCTTTTGAACTTCTGGCAGGCAGCTAAACAGTGTTGTTCCACGTAGCTGTTTGTCCTTGAAACTGCACTGGCTGTTTTAACAACGTGGTTCTAAATTATTTTAAAGAATATTTTTAGTTTACTTTAGGTTTTTATCTACATATTGCTGTAAATATTTTTATTTACTGAACACCAGCTAAGGACCCTTAGAGCCAGTGTGGTGTAGTCCATTGGGCTATGACCCTGTAGACCAGGATTCAATTCCCTGCTTGGTCATGGACACCCACTGGATGACCTCACCTACTCTCAACCCTAAATAACCCAGTGATGGGTTTACTTTGGGTTGCTAAGTTGGGAAGAACTTGGAGGCACACAATTCAGGACCCTTGGTAAAGGTTTATAAATGCCATAAATGAATGAATGGTATTAAATCCAGTTGTCCTCCAGCACCACCTCTCTCCCTTCAGACAGAAATGGAATGACTGTAAAAGAGCACCTCAAAGCTTCACTTCCAACATGGAATCATAGAATCATAGAATCATAGAAATTCAGAGTTGGAAGAGACCACACAGGCCATCCAGTCCAACCCCCTGCCATGCAGGAATACCCTCAAATCAATCCCGACAGATGGTCATCAAGCCTCTGCTTAAAAACCTCCAAGGAAGGAGACTCCACTACACTCCGAGGCAACAGATTCCACTGCCGGACAGCCCTGACTGTCAGGAAGTTCTTCCTGAGGTTCAGGTGGAATCTCCTTTCCTGCAGCTTGAATCCGTTGCTCCTTGTCCTGGTCTCTGGAGCAGCAGAAAACAAGCCTTCTCCCTCCTCTATGTGGCATCCCTTCAAATATTTAAACATGGCTATCATGTCCCCTCTTAACCTCCTCTTCTGCAGACTAAACATACCCAACTCTCTAAGTCTATCCTCATAGGGCATGGCTTCCAGGCCTCTCACCATTTTGGTCGCCCTCCTCTGGACTTGCTCCAGCTTGTCAATATCCTTCTTGAATTGGGGTGCCCAGAACTGGACACAGTATTCAAGATGGGGTCTAACCAAAGCAGAGTAGAGTGGTACCAGTACCTCCCTCGATCTAGACACCATACTCCTATTGATGCAGCCAAGAATTGCATTGGCTTTCTTGGCTGCCGCATCACACTGCTGACTCATGTTCAGCTTGTGGTCTATGAAGACTCCTAGATCCCTTTCACACGTACTGCTATCCAGCCACGTGTCCCCCATCCTATATTTCTGTATTCCATTATTTCTGCCTAAGTGTAGGACCTTACATTTCTCTCTGTTGAATTTCATTTTGTTCGCCCTGGTCCAGCTCTCCAATCTATTCAGGTCATTTTGAATTTTGATCCTGTCCTCTGGCGTATTAGCAACCCCTCCCAATTTGGTGTCATCTGCAAATTTGATGAGCATGCCCTCTATTCCTTCATCCAAGTCATTGATAAAAATATTGAACAGCACTGGGCCTAGGACAGAACCCTGTGGCACCCCGCTAGTCACTTCTCTCCAGGATGAAAAGCAGCCATTCGTGATCACCCTTTGGGTTCGGTCAGTCAACCAATTACAAATCCAACTAACGGTAGCCCTGTCCAGCCCACATTTTACTAGCTTCGTTGCAAGAATGTCATGGGGAACTTTGTCAAAGGCCTTACTGAAATCGAGATATGCTACATCCACAGCACTCCCTTCATCTATCAAGCTAGTAACTCTATCATAAAAAGAGATAAGATTAGTCTGGCATGACTTATTTTTGAGAAATCCATCTTGACTTTTCGTGATTACCACGTTGTTTTCTAAATGATTAGAAACTGACTGCTTAATGATCTGCTCCAGGATCTTTCCGGGTACTGATGTCAGGCTGACTGGGCGATAATTACTTGGGTCCTCTTTTTTTCCCTTCTTGAAGATGGGGATAACATTTGCTCTCTTCCAATCTGCTGGAACTTCTCCTGTCCTCCAAGATTTCTCAAAAATTATAGCAAGCGGTTCCGAAATGACCTCTGCCAGCTCTTTTAATATCCTAGGATGCAATTCATCTGGCCCTGGAGACTTGAATTCATCCAATGCGGCCAGGTATTCCTGTACCAACTCTCTACTTATTATGTGCCTCGTTTCCTCTGCTTCCTCCCCTGCTCCCCAACCGCCAGGTTGAGTGCTTGTATCCTTCTGGGAAAATACGGAGGCAAAGAAGGTGTTAAGTAGCTTTGCCTTTTCTCTCCCCCCTGTGAGTAGTTCGCCATCTTCTCTGCGTAGCGACCCTACTGTCTCCTTCTTTTTCCTTTTGCTGCGGACATATTTAAAAAAACCCTTTTTATTGTTTTTAATGTCTCTGGCCAGCCTAAGCTCGTTCTGTGCTTTAGCCTTTCTGACTTCCTCCCTACATCTCCTGGCTACTTGCTTAAATTCTTCTTTGGTGGTTTCCCCCTTCTTCCATTTCCTATACATGTTTCTCTTAACTCTTAGCTCAGCTGAGAGCTCTTTAGTCAACCATTCTGGTTTCTTCAGATGCCTTCCATTTTTCCTCCTTATTGGCACTGTTTTAGACTGTGCCTTCAGTATCTCCTTTTTAAGGAACTCCCATGCCTCCTGAACTCCTTTCCCTTTCACTATTCCTGACCATGGAATTCCAGCCAGCAGCTCCCTAAGTTTACAGAAGTCCACTTTTTTAAAATCTAAGATGAGTGTCTGGCTACCCTTATCTTCTCCTTCCCACTGAATGCTAAATTCCAACAGGGCATGGTCACTCCCCCCTAAAGATCCAACCACTTCTACCTCATTCACAAGGTCATCCCTGTTGGTCAAGACCAGATCTAGAATATTTGATCCCCTTGTGGCCTCTTCCACCTTCTGGACCATGAAGTTGTCTGCAAGACAAGCAAGAAACTTGCTGGACCTTGCTGTCTTGGCAGAGTTTGACTGCCAGCATATATCCGGATAATTGAAATCTCCTATTATTACTGTATCCCTCCTCTTTGAATACTATGGAATACTATGGCTGATGGTACTGAAAGCCAGGAACACTCTGACCTCCCCAGTTCCCTGCAAAGTTCATCCAACAAGGCAACCAATGCCATTTCCATTGAAAAAATGGGCTTGAATTCAAAAAGTGCTAAATAATCCACCTCATCTATGAACCCCTGGAGCTGAGATACCACCACACATTCCAGGCATTTGACCAGAAATGCAATATTGGTGAATGGCTGATAATTAGAGTATATTCAGAGACATCTTTGTAAACAGGATGTTTTATAACTATCTCTATCTCTATCAAGCATATTGGAACCATGGTTTATTAGAGAGAAGCATCAAATATTCCCTTTACCCACCCAATCCTCTTCTGGACTTTTTGAGAAGCTGAAAAGGTAATAATCTAGGGCACATGTGGTGACTCTTAAAAGATCCTGTCTACTTTTTTTTTTTTTTTGGTCTTGAGGAACTACTCTAGGAGTTTCTGAGAAAGAGTTTCTTTCTCATTCAGCTGTGAGGTTGAGGGGAGAAAACTGAGAGAGGAAAGAGATGGACAAAGAAAAGTAGTTTTGAGGTCAGAGAATGAAATGCTGAGACTTTCAGCTGCTCAATGTATTCAGATCCCTCCTATGTTCTGCTTAATTTTGTTACCTTAAATTGTACCTACAATTAATTAATTAATTAATTAATTTCTCTTTTCCCAACCTCTGTTCATTAAATTTTCCCTCAGTAGTACTGCATTCTTGACCAAGTTTATTACACTGTTTTTATGTATTATTTATTCATGTTTTATGTTTACTTGTATCAGTACTTAGGTTTTTGATTCTTGTTACTGTTTTGATGTAATCTTTTTACTGGTCTATGACCGTAATAAACAATATCTATCAAACAATATCTATCATTAAATTTTCATAAGCAATTTTTTCAATTTGTAATAGCATTTTTATTGAATTTTTGAAGTTTCACAATGGTGTTTTTGGTAGGCAGATAAAAATTTGGTCTTCGGGAAGGGAGCATACACAACTTGTCCACATTTAGCCTCAGAGGATTCATAAAGCAACACAAGACCAGTAAAAGGACAAGCATCTGTGTGCAAACACTCCATTTTCTCCACCTGGATCTGAGCACAGAAGACTAAGGACATGTGTACACAGAGAAGAACTGGCAGGCAAGGAAAAAGGGGTATGTCTGTTAAAGCATCAGTCCACTTCCTAAAATTGTGAGCCATCTGACACACTGTTTCTTCAGATGCCTCTAGGGACATGCGTTGCCATATAATGTAAAGATGTTTTGGCAGTTTTTAGAAACAATAACAGACAATCTTTCCAATTTGCTCTTTGGGAGTGGTTTGGGGCATCAGGTGCTAGTGGTGGTAAGGACTAGTGGGGGAAGCACATACACCCTATGAGATGCATTTTGCCCACCACTGTTGTACAAAGAACTGATTACTCAAGAAGGATGCATAAACAGTTTTTTCCCCTTTTCAGAAAAAAGATGAATATTTGTTTAACTTTGCCTAGTGGTAAAACCATGTCAAAGTGGTCTGTGAAAGACTAAGTCAGATTACTTGAGTCAATCACTAGAACTTGAGTGTGGCTAGTGATTAAGTTTTTCTGAAAAAGAGAAAGGGGAGAAGGTGCTAGAGCCAACATTTGCCAAGAAGCAAATGAAAAAACAAGGACCATTCAGCAAAAAGAATTCTACCACTTTATCAGTTCATCACCCTATCTCTTGATGTTCCGCATCATTTGATTGTTCCGATACATAACTTGTATGCCATGTGAATCTAGATTAGACTTTGAGGAAGGAGGTGTGAAAACTGGAGGAAAGAACATCAACAATTTAAGATCTGCAGATTACATCATATTACTAACACAAAATAGGAAAAATCTGGAACAACTATTGAAGAAAGTCAAGGAAGAAAGTGTTAAGTCAAGGTTACAGTTCAATGTTGTTTTTTAAAAAAAATGATCATGAATGATTTACATAATTTTGAAGCAGACAATGAAGACACTGAAATAGCTAAAGATTTTCCATTCCCTGGCTTGGTCATTAATCAGAATGGAGACTGCAGTCAAGAAATCAGATGAAGACTAGAACTTGAAAGGCAGCTATGAATAAACTAGACAGGATCCTGAAGTCTAAAAATATATCATCAAAGTCAGGACTGTCCATGCCATCGTACATTTGAATTCTATGTAGGGTTGTAAAAGCTAGACAGTGAGGAAAGCTGATAGGCAGAGAAACAACTAATTTGCAATGTGGTGCTGCTGGAGAGTTCTGTGAATAACATGGACCACTAAAAACAGAGAAAAATGGGTCCAAGAGCAAACAAGCCTGAACATTCCCTAGAAGCAAAGATAACTACTGCCACAGTTTGGAATGAAAAGACGTGACAAATTAGAAAGACAATAAGGCTTGGCATTGGTATATGGTTGGTATTAAGGAAGTGGGAAAAGAGAAAGACAGCATTATGGATGGATAGACTCAATCAAGGAAACAACAGTCCTGAATCTGCAAGATCTGACCAGGGCTGTTGGTAATAGAGTGGTTTGGAGGTAAAAGCTGATTTAAGGGCAGTTAATAACAAATATTTTGCACACAGTAAAACAGCATCTGTTTGTTTTCCAATACAAACCTAGTCCCAAAACAGTGTTCATCAATGTAAGAAAGAAAATTTAGCCTAACGGCATGCCTATTAACAGTAAACAGTCCTTTTGTATCATTTGTGCTCTATTCTTTCACTGATACTGCACCTAGCGAGAACATTAAATTCATAGTGATGCAACCTAATCCGCAACCTAATTACACAATGGTGACTGTAAGAGTGGGAAAAGATCGTGCACAAGGCTGTATTACACTCATGATTTCCTTCATTTGACTTTAACCTTAGGTGGAATTGGTTCACTTAGTGTCAATTTGTCTTCATATTATCTGATGTGCTAGAATCAAATCTCATGATTCAGTGTTCACCTGAAAAGGGCCAAGCAGATTAAAGTCATTACCTAGGATGACTTACCACAGAGAGATGATTCTGTCTCTCTCTCCCCACCTCTCCCCCTCTCCCCCCCCCTTAGACAGTGACTAAATGATCTAAGTGCTATGATTGCCTACAATGCAGTAAGACAGCTACCTGATCCAGAAATATCATTTATCATTTAGGTTAATTTTTTTATTCTTAACAGAATCCAGTCTAATATCTATGATGGCAGAGCTGCACACCAGTAGTTTCCCTGGGTGAATTACTTCCCCATCAAAAAAACACAGTACCCATAATGCAGGTTGGGTAAGTTTAAATCAAAGCAATTTAAACTAGTGATTAAATCATGTTTTCAATCCCCAAATCATCCAGATCTAAATTAAAGCTTTCCTATATACTATTTCACATCTTAAAAATGCTTCAGATCTGATCACTAACACATGTCAATTTGCAAATGAACAGAGCAATCTGTAACAGCCACAATTCTGTAACACTTTAGATAACACTCAAAAGTGCTTTGGAATTTCTTCAGAATATTTCCTAATAGGGTTTCTCTCTTACATCTAAATAAAGCCACTACACCAAAGGTATGACAAAGTATGGATATCTTTCTGTCCTCCTCTCCTATATTGTTTGTCTGCCTTAACTAACTCTTCTGCCTTAGGTGGTCCAGCTCCAGTCCCAAGAGTTGTCACAGTCAACCTATGGCTTTGGTTATCATTTTAGCCAGCTGAGAAACAGAAAGTCCAGAATGTAAGCAAAAACTGCTAAATTGTCATAAAATAAAAGACTTAAACTGATCCCCTTGCTTGACTGCAGGTAATTCAATGAGAGCATGATAAAGCCATTAATTTATTTTTATGAGAATTATTTATTTATTTAAAAATCTATAGCATATATGTATCATTTCTCACCCTGCTGCAGGGCCCCCAAGATGATGTATAATGAACTAGAGCACTTGAAACATTCAATAAATGAATATAATCTTTTTCCACAACCAACTAAAACAACCAGAGCAGCCACTCCTAATTTTAAAGAGCGAAGGCCAAGCAAAATAACAAAGCTTTGCTGCCTATCAGAAGCTGAGAACGGATGGAGCAAGCCTGAGTTAAATGAGAAGGCACTTCCACAATCATGGTGCCACTACAGAGAAAGCCATGCCAGATGTACCCATCAATCCAGCCTTGCAGGGTCATGAACACATGTCACAAAGCAAACTGAGAATCTGAAATTTTGGGCAGGTTCATATAGGCAAAGGCAGTCTTTCAGGTATTCTGGCTCTGATTTGTTTAGATCTTTGTATGTGAAACCAGTACCACTGAAAATAAACTTTTACTAATATCACTGGTCATAATTTGTGGGAGAGAACCAGTGTGGTATAGTAGTTTGAGCACTGACTATGACTCTGGAGAACAGGCTTTGAATCTTTGCTCAACCATGGAATCCCACAGGATGACATCAGACAAGTCAGACTCTCTTAGCCTTAGAAGAATGCAAAGACAAATCCCCTATGAACAAATCTTGCCAAGAAAACCCTGTGACAGGTTCACTGTAGAGTTATTATGAGTTGGAAATGACTTGAAGGCACCCAACACCAACAGTTTGTGGAACCTGACTGTTAGCAGCTGTACACCCCCATGCTTTGCTATGGTTTAATTGGCATATAAGGAAATTGATATACTATAGCCAGACTGGCCAAGCGGGAAAGCTACCTGAACACGTGCATTATGAAATTAGGCCCCAAAAAACACCTGCTAGGCATGGTGAGGTCACAGTCAGGAAATGACCAGGAAACTCCAAAGATAATATGCTGTTGCCAGCCTTGATGACTCTTCTTTCTTAAACAACAATGACTGGGAGAGTCCTACCAGACCACTGATTGTCTCAAGACCTCTTCCCTTTCCTCTGTAATCTATCCCATTATCTTCAGACCCTTCCACAAACATTTAGCTATCATACAATCATTTGTCACCTAACTCTAAAACCATTAGCTCATTCCAGTGTCTACAGTGTCACTGTCTACTCTACGAACTCCACTGTTTACTTGGCCAGAGAGTTATTTGCACTCATACCTTCCAGGCAGAAATTATGTATAAACCCCCTCAATTTTGGGCAGCTAGCTTGTAGCACATTGGTTGCTGCATGTCACTCTGTCACTCTGATTCCTGATTGTACTGTCCTTAGACACAAGTCTAAGCCACATTGCTGCTTCTTTGCTGCTCGTCTGGATTGGTAACTATTGCCCACTCCCTGAAGTCTATCAACATTTCCTCCCTTTACTTTTGGTTGCCCTTGTGTGAGGGTGTGAATGTTTGGATCTTGTGTGTGAGTGACTGAATTTTCCTTAATAAAACACATTTTACTTCAACTTTTGATTCTCTGACTGGTTCTTTCCTGCAGAAAACCCTGTAAACATTGGCATCAAAGATCTCATCAGGTTACCCCCTCTCGCAGGCCTCCTAATTTTGACCTAATAATTCACCACCTTTGAATCGAGGTACTGGCACCATGGGAGGATCCCTGAGTCACCCATATTTTGGGGTAACATGACCTCTCTTTATTTTAAGTATCCTGTATATCAATCTTAAGAAAAATATATAATTATCTAAATATCAGTAACAGAAGGAGGGGAAAAACAATTACTCCAAACTCTCAGAAGAGAAAATGTAAGTTGCACCGCAACAATAAGAAATAAAATTTGTTGTAAGATGAACTTACCCTTGCTATGGACAAATTCCCACACAAATTTAATTTTTTTTCAATGATACATTTATTTCTCCAGCATCAAGATGTACAAAAAAACTCATTTGCATAGAGTCTGATTTATAATGAGTCTTTCTCTGTGCTGCCACTCTTTACTTTTGTACTTCCTCTTTTGCTCCTTCAATCACATCACTACCTGCATTGTGTAAGGTCCACTATCCATCCTCTGTCTGTATTATATAGCAAACACATCAAAGGAATGCTGGCTTTCTGACCAAATTAGCTTTCCACTACACTCCTCTCCCAACTCCAGAGAGGAAACGTGACTGCAGAAGGTTAACACCAGAGTTCATGTATGCCAAACTCCAGATAGATAATGCATAGGTTGTTGGCTACTTCTGTGAATAGTTTAATTCTCAACTAAGACAAGATGTCTACTTTACCTCTAGAGCATAACAAGCCAAAATGCTGGCAGCTATGATGGGTCTGAGGTTTGAATGGAGAGAGTAGAAAGAAGAATAAAAGACTCTCCTACCTACAATGCTGGCTAAAACAGCTAATGAGGAGGTGCCTTGCTGGTTCATCACAGTAATAAATAATGAATTAATGATTAAATTAAAGTAACCAGCTCCTTTAAAAATATCATTCCAGTTCCTTTAAAACCAGTTCCTTTAAAAGTATCATTCCATGGTAAATATGTGATTATTCTCCAAAGTTTGTGGGTTTAGCTTTACAAGAAACAATTTTAATTATAACAGATTCCTTCTGGGGAAATGAGAGGAAAAGTATATTGAAAGAAACTACTGATGGGTAGTGACATCACTTTTTTCACATAGCAAGTAATATTTACTTGCTATGTGCTATGTGCTTTTACTCATTACTCCAAGAGCCCAAGAGTATCCTGGAAGAGACTTTAGGCTTCTTTTTTTTACTGTTTTAGATGGCTTTTCCCCCAAGTACTTAAAAAGTAACAGGTAACACAGTAAGTAATTTAAGTAACTGCAGTTACTTACGTAATAATAAGTAGTGGTAATTGTTTCTTTAAGAAAACCAAGCGCAACTAGCAATTCTATTTAAAATGTAACTTGTCAAGTTCCATTGTCCACATGTCTACCCATGCACAATTATAGAACAGAGTGACTCTTCACAAATTTAGCATTTTTTTCATAATGATACTACATTTATATAATTTGTTGACCAACAACCAATAATTTTGAGATGCTGCAGCATGCGCTACTGCATTTTTCTATTCAAGGGAAACAACTGAACAGTATTTCTAAGCATGGTGTAATACAAGAACAGATGTTTAACACAATATACTACAGTTCATGAAACCGTTACAAATATCAGAACAGCTTTCAATAGTCAGTAATACTTTTAGAAATGTAACATAATACACATAAACATGAAAGTACATATTTTAAAAAATATGTCTGATAGCCACATATATTGCTGCAAAGATTCATAGAAATCAAGTGGCAATGTGGGCATATGCTGTTAAAAGTAATATTATCTTTAATTTAGCATACATCTCTGCTGAACAAGACTGTTTCAGAATACTAAGCAATTAAACTTTAATTACTGAAGCAGTGAAGCATTCTCTTTTGCAAGCACAAACAGCAATGAAGAGAAAAGTAGCCTTTCTGCACTTTCAGTGATCCCAGTATTCTTTTCTGCAACCACAAGAGATTTTAATAATTTCATGCACTGCAATCATATCATTTAGTTTGACAGATCTAAATCATGGTAAATATATTATATTATACTCACTTGGTTGTCCCCATGCATACTTATGTAGAATACTACACACTTTCATATCTGAAAATGTTCACTATGCATCAGTCCACAATTAGAGTAAACGTGGTGCATAATATGTGAAAAATACAGTATAAACCACATATTTTATACCATGTGTAATAAGCTGTGGAAGAGGCCTCCACATATAGAAATGATGATCATTTTTTTTTGTCTGTAAATGGTACAAATGTGGTGATTTCTGAAAAAGTGCATGGCTGCTGTGAAAAATCTTTCAAACATCACACAGCAACATTCAAGGAAATATTTAAGATTTGTATACATGACAAAACTGGCTGTTAACTGAGTTTTTTTAAAGTGCTTTTAGTCACAGGGGTCTTAATAATATATATGTAAACGTAAAAGAGAATACGTGTGCAACTTGGGAATTGCTGGTCTTCCCTGCAGCCTATGTGGTTCCTTTCTACATGCACAAATTTATTATTTGGATTTTAACTCTGTATAACCATACTATTTACATTTTCTGATGTATCAAAGCTGTACAGAGAAGGGAGGGTGAAATAGATTACCTGCAGCCAAAGCCTATTCCCTTGAACCGTTCTGCCATTGGCAGTGCACTGGAAAGTAGCAAACTGGCCAGCATTGACTTCCACACTCTGGACACGCAGAAAATGGGGTGTGCTGCCTGTTGTAATCAAAGGGGTAGGGAAAGAAGCATGTCATTAGTCCAAAGACACTCTAATTTATCTCAGTTTTTAAACAACTGCTGTTTTAAATATACATACTGGTACTTCAAATACAATAAAAATAAAATAAATGTAAACACACACACACACGCACATGCACACACACAGTTAAGAGTCAGAATGTGAACGTTACGCTATAACCTTGGATACCAGAATTTGATTCTCTGCTCAGCCAAGGAAACCCACTTGATGATTTTGGGCACGTATATTATATTAAACAAAATAGAATATTGTTGTTACTGTGTGCTTCCAAGTTTTTTTGGACTTATGGCTACCCTAAGGTGAATCAATCATGGGGTTTTCTGGAGGTGAAAGTACGTGACTATTTATTTTAACAGAATTTTAATTGTGCTTAATATCATAAGGCTGTCTGACATTACTATTGTACTTTTTAAAGAAAAATCTAGGACTGAACAAAAGAGAATGCTAGCTTATTGTTTCTATTATGAAAACAACTGTGGCTTACTAACCTTCATGTAAAATACTTCTATGTTTACAAAAATTAAACTAAAATCTCCATGACATTTTCAACAAAACCACTGCAGATATTTGTAGTAGTTACAAAAATTGTAAAAACCTGTCAATGTATTTTAAGCCAGGTAGTTTATGTATAATAAATGTGTTTCTGAATAATATGATGAGAAACTACAGTTGTATCAATATTTTGAACCATAGAAGATGTGACATTGCTGAACATATGCAGAGACTCTCTGTATAGTTGATATCAATCAAAGGATCAACTGAAATACGCTAGCTTAGTTTAATGTAGGTTCATTTAACAGCCTTGTTCAGTGTAATGTCTTTAGTACTATTTTGATTCCCAAAGTATTAGTCAAAATTCAGTTAAGTCCTTGTGTAATGGAAGAAACCCACATATAGATTCTAGAGATGGAGATTCTTACATAAAAATAATTCCTCTTCCTCTCAGTAGTTCCTCTCCAAAACAGAGTTTTGAGTGGTGGATGCATGTGTGTATGCGCCCACAAGTCATCTGCCAACTTATGGTGACTTCATGAATTCCATAGGGTCTTCTTAGGGAAAGAATATAAAAAAGTGGTTTTGCCACTTCCTTCCTCTGACATATTCATTGGTGGTCTCCCACCCAAGTACTAACCAGAGCTGTCCCTGCTTAGCTTCCAAGGTCAGACAGGGTTGGGTGACTTTAAGGTGAGGGTACAATGTACCAATGTGGACTGTGCAGGAGAAATATTTCATTTGTGAGCTAATGCTCTCTGCCAGTGCAGTACTAGTAGTAGTAGTAATAATAATAATAATATTTGCATTTGTTACCCACCTCTCTCCAGGTTCGAGGCAGGGTACAACACAGATACAATAAACAAGAAATTACAACTAAAATACCCTAAAAACACAAAATCATTTAAAATACTATATATCCTAGTTAAAATACAATACAGTTAAGAAGTACAATTAAAACTACAATTAGAAGTACAATTAAAAGTATAGTTAAAAATAGACTGGGTAGGCCTGTGTAGAAACCAAACTGGATTCTGGCCATTAGATAATTTGTGCAGCATCTTAGCCTCAAGAAATCTACACTTCTGATAGCTGGACAGACCTTTGGGAGAGCTGAGCATGAATGCTTTGGGAGATCAGAAAGATACTAGTGATGGATTTATTTCCTCAACCCCACAAAACAATTCCAAAATGTGATATTCAGTCACTTACTGCATGGATGTCCTAAAACTTTCACATCATCAATAGCCAGGTATCCTTGGTGACCTGAAGTGATTACTTCAAAAACTATCTGAAACACAAAAAGGGCAGTTTTATTGATCAGTGCAATCAATAGAAATAAAGATGTTTGCTCTGCAAATGTTAAGAACTATCCATTTGTTTAAATCAAATTCTAAGAAGTTGCAAAATGCTTAGAAGCAACCTTATAAAACAGCACAGCATTTCTGATATTTACTCTTACTCTTAACTGTATCTCCCATCTGAAGGAAAGTTACTCACACATTATCTGCTTTCGTACACAATTCTCAGAATATAAGCTTACAAAAATGAGTTGAGAAGGGCAGGTTGCTTACCTGTAACTGTGTTACACACACACACACACACACACTGTAGCAGTATCTTCACCATGCCAAATAAATTAAAACTTATTTATGCCAAGGATTCATTTCTGCATTCATTTTCAATTTTGATGTTTTTTTCCCCCCATCACAGAAGAAAATACAATTGTTCTCCCAAATGTTGCACCATTTCTTGCTCTGTTATCTACCTTATAAAGAAAAATAAATGTCATTGGTTGTGACCATTGATCAACTTTGCATATGTCATGTAGTTGCACACCATGGAAAGAAAACAACTGATGTCACCACCGAACTTGTTGAATGGGCCCTTACATAACTGGAAAGTATCTATCTATCTATCTATCTATCTATCTATCTATCTATCTATCTATCTATCTCTTCCTTCCTTCCTTCCTTCCTTCCTTCCTTCCTTCCTTCGACAAACCAAATTCCCACTGCTTTGGAACATAATAAAAAACAAGCAACCCTTTTGTTTTACTAATGGAAGGATTATGTTTTCCATAAAAAACAGTAATGCACGTCTAGCATCAAGGCAATGCAATCGTTTCCCCAAATCAGTTACCGAGTTTTCCATGTATGCAGGTAGTACGATGTTCTGGTTCAACGAAATTATGACTCCATCTTAGGTCGAAGAGTAATATCTAGCCTTAAAAACAACTTCCCTTTATGCAAACACAAGTATGGTGCATCCATTCTAAATGCACATAATTCGCTGGCTCCCTTAACATAGGTTTTGCCACTAGAAAAACAGAACTCCAAAGAGAACAATCAGAAATCACAGTTTGTCAGTTATTTAAAGGATTTATGTGTAAGTTGCAACAGTACTACATTTAAAAACCCATCCTTCTACTGGTAGTCGTACTGTGTGTGTGTGTGTAAATGTTTATAACTAGGAGGAAAACTCTTAGCTGTAGGGTCCATAAAAATAGAAGGTTTCCCTTGTTGCTGAAAATACCAGAAAAATGCTGAGAAATAACACTTTACTTACCAACAAGATAGACAGATCTTTTGTGAAAAACAATATATGCACAATACTGCATAATTGGAAAGCGATCCTGATGTCCTTTTACGTAGGAACAATATTTCTCCATTGTAGGCAAACCATTTAGACACAGAAGGTTTGTGAGCAGCCAAAAGCATTTTGGTTTTTTTTGTTTGTTTGTGTGTTTTCTACTTTTTTTTTTTTTTTTGAAATTCGAGGCGACCTCATACCAGAATGTGAGCGTCTGACATGAGACCATCTCACTAGATGGTACCGTGTCTCTATTCACATCTTGGGCAATCATGCAACATGCATTTCCTGCCGCAGTACTCGGTACCATTGGAGAAAAGACTAGGCTGCTCTACTTTTTTTGATTTCTTCGATGGTCCTTCATGTGAAGAGTCCTTCAACCTACTCTTCTTCCCTTTGTTTTCTGTTTTCTGTCAGGAACAGTACAGCTTGTTGTCTTCTGTTTTCAAATAGATCCAACACATTATCGTCCATTGGAGGAATATGTTATTTATTCCAATCTCATCTGTGGCAAGACAAAGGTGTTCTGTTGAGTGCACCTGCCAAAAAGTTTTCTGTCTCTGGTAGATGAACTGGGGAGTGGACAATCTTCTTCGAGAGGCAGAAATGAACTGCCGACATCAGTAACACCTGCAATCAAATCCCTCCTTATTTATTGATATAGTATATCACTATTGTGAATATGCAGAATGAACCCTAAGTGCACATCCCTCACTTGTCCTTCTGGCTCAGGTTATCGCTAGCAAAACTGTTTTCCATGACAGCAAGTTACTGCCACACTTTGCCACAGGTTCAAATGGTCTGCGAGTAAATTGCATTATCAAGAAGTTCAAGCCCCAACCTGGTACAGGGGGTTGGAATTGGAAGGCATAAATACTTATAACCTTGTAAAAGCATCTTAATCATAGGATCCAGAAACAAGGATGGTATTACTTCTTGTTGTAAATGCCAGGAACTTGCTGCCGCACGATGCAGCATTGATGGGAATGATAGCCCGTCAGATACCAACAAGGTGAAGAACAAGAAGATATCCATGGTACCACAGGTCCGTCGGTTGACATCACTGTCTTGTAGATAAGCACAAAGTTTTCTCCCTACGATCTCGACATTGAAGGTTTGGGTGCAGCCAAAAGAATTCTCCATATCGGATGTATGAATTCCTTTACTTCAATCGGGGAAAAGAACTGACCGAGCCTTCAACTCATGACTGAAAACTCCGTGGCGTCGGGCCCTGACCACTCAGCCATCCTGGTATTTCCATACTGTCAATCATGATGACTGAATGTTGGGATGGAGGACGGTATCAAAGTGGATACTCAATAGGTCTAGTCTGTAGGAAAGCATCATATGCCGATCTTTGGACATTTGTAGAAGTACTGCAAACCAATTATTATATTTTATGTTACCTTATATTATTATTACTATTATTATTATTTACTTTCCAGATGATGCTATGATGAACTAGTTAACAATATATGGAAGCATGATGATACCTTTTTGTTGTAAGAAAGCTACTACCGCTGACAAGCATTTGGTGAATACCTCTGGTATTGCACTCATACCAAATGGGAGAAGTCTGAGTCACTAAGCCTGATATCCTATTAAAAAGCTAAAAGTTCTTCAACATAGGCATCATCAGTATCAAGGTTACTATTCGAAACAGTTTCCTCTGTATATAACGGTTGACACCTCTGAGACCCAGTATAGGGTGAGGGCCACCGTCTCTCCTTTTTTTTTTTTTTTTTTTGACACCAGGATGTCAAGAACATTGTAAGCAGGAGCAATATCGGTATCTACTCTCATTTGATGTTGAAGCCATGCTCAATGTTGATATCTAAATAAATCAATGATAGGAATCTGTTTGAAAAGGTATCGTCGTTTGGTTGACAAAAACTCTACTTTTTTTTTAAACGTGCAGATGGCAATTTTCTCAAGCAGTGTTGTTGAAGAGTTGTTTACCTTTGTTGTCACGTAGGCAACAACTCAACACTCTCCCTGTTCCACTTTATCATCAGTAGTACCACTGAACAGGCGCAGCTGAATCAAAAGATAAGAAGAGTGTAGGAATCAAGCATAGGTATCAAGTGTAGGTACCAGGTCTAGGTATCAAGTGTAGGCACCAGTCTAAGTACCGAGCCTAGGTATCAAACCTAGGTATTGAATCTAGATATCGGGTCCAGGCACCGAGCCCAGGCACCGAGCTCAGGTATTTAATTTAGGTACCCAGCTTAGGTATTATGACTCTAGCCTAGTTATCAAGCGTCTTGGAGCTGCCAGTTCACTAGCTCTTCTGCCGAAGTTATAGCTACTCGAAAAATAGTTTTCCAAGACAGTACTTCAATTAACTGTAGGGAGTTGTCTCTCTGTACAGATGACTTACACTGGATACATAAACAATCATGGTACCAAGGGGAGGATGCAAAAAACCACCATTGGTATCAAGATGAAACAGAAAAACAATCTCGTGTTCCAAGGTCAAAATCTAAGTGCCCGATACTGATGTGTCAGAAGGTGTTGCCAACAACATCTAGAGGAGCAACATGTTATGGAGATTCTGAGCGAATTCACTGGTCTAGGCACAGAGCCTAAGTTCCAAGCGTAGGTATCCAGTCTACGTATCCTGTCCAGGCATACAGCCTAGGCAACAAGTGTCAGTATCAAGGCTAGATATTAAAGCCAGGCAACAAGCTGAGGCATCAAGTCCACAAGTCCAGATACCAGTCCTGGCACCAATGTCAAGTATCATGGTTGTACAGTATCATACTACCAAGAATTGACCATATGGTAGTGTTGACAATGCATCAAGCTCAGGCACTCAGAATAGATATCAAGCACAGGCATCAAGCTTAGGTACGAAAACTAGATATGAAGTCTAGGTACCAAGCCTAGGTATCAAGCCAAAATATCATGGTAGTATACATCATTGTGAAGAGTTGATGGTATCATTTCCTTGAGATCGACAATACCATGATGGTAGATGAGTTCACTGGAAACCGCCTCTATGAGAATGGCAACACCATCAAAGGTAGAAATCATGGACGGGACTGATGGTAAACCGTCTATTTAACTGATGGTACCGACTGGTATGGGGGCTGATGGTGAATGGTCCTTCCAGACTCAGCCATTCTGTGGATTGCCTTGGGTACACTGCTGTTGAAGAAGCAGTGAACAAGCCCCCCAGTGCCATAAATTGCCTTAGAAGTACCGCCATTACAGACGCGGTGGGGAAGGGTGTAGCTGGAACAGCGTCGAAGGTTCCAGTTTTACTAAAGCAAAGCCTGAAGTGGCCGCTCTGTTAAGCCTCGTGTGTGGGAGTTGGTGATGACAGCAAGATTGTGCAATGCAATCCTCTGAGAGGCAGGTAGGCACACAAATCTGTCAATATCCAAGATCCTGCCTCTGCACGAAAAGCAGGGTTTAAAGACTGCTGCCAAGGCCAACCACAGAAAAATTCTGAGAGGTTATAGAGAAGGAGATATAACTTCCTCAGTTATAACAAGAAGATTCCGCGCTGTTTGCAGTGAAGAACAAGTTTGTTTGCTCCTTCCTTTTATGTTTTCAGCAGTGATTCCTCCTGTTAGGGATCATTCAATTTCTTTTCTTTTCTTTTTCTTTTTTGGCAAGTAGGAGGTTGATGCTTACTCTCAGTCCCTTCCAAGAGGATGCTGACAGTGCCTCATCTCAAACTCACAGTGTCAGGCGAAAGAGGCAAAAAGAGAAGTTAAGTGTTACAAACAACCACCAAAATGCCAAGAAAAGCGTAAGTATTTAGTCAAATCTTGTTTAAAGAAACTGTTAAACCAATCTGAAAGCTAGTGGAAGGCTCCTTTGATGCTGCTACCATGGCAGAAGAAAAAGAACTGACCATTATACAGGGAGGGCCTTATATTCCCCAGGAGGATGGGGGAGGGGTCAACTGCCAAAATGCCTACTCCTAGGTTTTGAGGAGGTTCCGAATGCTGTTTCACGCAGGCGCGTAAACCCATTTGTGTGATTCACAGAGACCACGAAGAAGAAAACGCAACTTACAATAGCAACTTGCAGCTCCCCCACTTAAGATTCTTGTTTTGCAAACTTACACATGGGTAATAAGTGCAATAAGTTACATTACATTAACATGCCACCCACCCAAAAGATCTGTAATCTGTATATTTCTTACTTTCTATGTTTACAGTCATCCCTCCACATTCACTAGGGTTAGAGGCACAAGGACTCCTGTGAAGGTGGAAAAACCGTCCGTAACTCTAGGCCCTTCCAAACCATATTTAACACACAAAAAAGTATGATCACCATATTCAACCCACCATGAATTTCTTTGAGGCATCAGCATTCCTTCACAAGGCAGAAGTGGATGGCGGGTGGGGCTTACTGCCACCTCTGCTGCTCCTCACACCATTTTTAATAGAGGCTTATAAGTCTCGTTCTCAGTTTCTCACGAGGCTTGCAGTTCCTGTTAAAAATGGCCTAGGGAAGCAGCAGAGGTGACAGCAAATAATCCATGAATAATGAAATCCACAAAAGTGAAACCCACAAATGTGGAGGTCTGACTGTATTTGTATTCATTTGGAGTAGTGATATTTGGACAGGGGCATGTGTCAAAATTACATGGGTGAATTCTTTGCTATTCTTCAAGAATGTAGATCCTGTTGGTCACATAACCATATCAGCAGTTTACTGTTGAGCCAGAATGCTCATGTATGGTGTATTTTCTTCCTCCTCCGACTCCCATTTTATAAGTAGGTCTACATTTAACTTTTATCAATAAAAAAGATATATCTACAATTCATAATATAACAGCTATGGGCAGACTTGTTCAAGTGAACATGAGAGAATGAAGTAAAGGAAGGCTGTTAAGGAGGAGAAACACAGGTTGCTATAAACATAAAGCTGATGTGAAAACCAGGCAACACTCTGAAAATGTTTTGGATGCTAACAAAACTAGCAGAAGAGCACAAGAGAAGATAATCCTCTTCTCATCCCTCACACCTGGAATAAATCACCTGAGGCATGAGACCAGTAGGTACCTTAAGTAGGATTGTACAGTATTATTCAAGTTCTTCAAGTGAGTTGTCTCCCCAATTTAATGAAAGAAAAAACTTGTTAGTGTTCGGTTAAGGGCACCAGAGGGTAGAATAAACTTTCTTCACTGTGATGAAAAGATAGAGTTGCAAGTTTATTTGGGGAAGGAGATCCATGGATGTGTAGAACAGGAGGGACATTTTATTCTGTGAGAAACTTCAAAGTTGGATATTGGCCAGTATCACAGCTCTCTTTTTTATCCCATAGCTCTTATTCATTTGACAAAATACTGATTATACTATCATTTATCCAAGGAATAAACAAGTTGTGGAATTCCTATTATCTCTTTCAAATCAATGTAACTGTGATTAAACTCTTAAATGCATATGTAAGATTCTAGTTCAGAGGTTCTGTGGTTATGTCTAACTGTATAAACACAAGCAACCACAATGCAGGGAAGAGGAAGGAATTCAGCAGAGAAAAATAGAAGTGATGGACATTACCGCCCCGCTGTTTTGTAATACAAGAGGTGATTAGCATATGGCTTTGGAAATAGCAGCTTTTCCCCCAATACATTTTAAGTCTCTAACATGCTTCAGAGCTATTGTTTAAGAATAAAAGGAAAATCCCTAGAATATAGTATAGTGGCTCTGAACATTTCTTCGAGCTTCCAGTAATCGTTGAGAAATGATTTGAGATTACTGGCACAAGTGCATAAACAGCAGCTAGTGTAGAATGACTAGCATGTAATGATGTCAAATGGCTAAGCTGCCAGTAGCCTTAACACAAAAATAGAAAATGTTTTATATCTTGTTAAATTATTGGGTGTGTGTGGGGTCCCTACGTTAAGTTTAATACCACAACCCAATGAGGTTTTATTGCAAAGGGATTTAGGTCGCTCTCAGCTATTCAGCTTTTTGTTCATGTGTTCAGTGCTACTACCAAGGCACAGGTTGGGCCCCAATGGAAAATGAGACATGTGCAGCTGAGTAGGTATGCTGGCTCCTGTAGAGCGTAGTTATAGGTAACTGCCATTTGATTGTCATGTACTCCTGATGTATTCTGGGAAATGAAGAAGTGGACATGATCTGGACTGGCGCTTTGGACTAAATCCAGCCAATGCCTCTGCCCTCAAAACGTTTTTTTTAAGAGGAGGAAGAATAGAAAGGAGTGGAGCTGACATCTGCTACTGAACCTTCTATTTTACTGGTCGCTCAGTAAGGAGGAGAGGAAGGAACCAGGTGGTATCTGTATAAAATGAACTGAAAATAATAGAAAGTTTCCAGCTAGATCCCACCTTGATGCCTGGGTGGGATTTCCCTTTTTACTTCTTTTGAGAGATGGAAAACCTCACTTGTTTGCTCTCTCTACCACCCTTTCACTCACAAACAGTGGAAAGGTAATAAATCTTTTTTTTCACCCAGTTTAAAAGAAATGGGCAGCACATGGGGAGCAAAGGCAGTATCTTGCATAGCAGATCTGTTTTGCTTTGTTAGTGTAAACTACTGAAGCTATATTGTATACAGTTGGACTTCTGAATGGCCAAGAGGGCAAAAAAAAAAAATGACTGGAATTGATCAACAGCAAAAGCTGGAACTATTAGGAGAGTTCTCATGCAAGAAATGCAGCACAGATGATATAAAACAAGAGAAACAAGATTGCTTTTCGCACACTTAAATTGCATTTTGCACTATTCATCATTTGTGTCTCCATTTGATGGAACTCAAGACAGCTTACAGCAAAACTGAATTAAAATAAACACAATTAAAACATAAAGCATAAAAAATTAATATAACCATTAAAATGTATCTGTAAAAGAAAACAACACACATCGAGATAAAAGCCCTTCCCACAGCAATGGAGGCCAGTTGCAAAAGTCCTGCCTGAATAGAAAAGCATTTGCGTCCTGACGAAAAGATAATGAGGAATAGACCAGTCCTCTTTTGTCTCTCCAAAAACATAACTGTAAAAGGACAGAAGGGTTTCCCCAAAGACCCTTATGTCTTGGCAGATTTATATCAAATAATATGATCCTTCAGATGGTCTGGACCTCAGTTTAATCACTGTTAGCAATCACATATGAGCCTGCCTTTGTCAACAGTCCAGAAGCCACAGATACTCCATGCAGAGCAGAAAGACTGTTAAAAGATACTGGTGAATACAATAATATTACAACAGAGCTTTGTCATCTGCACTGGCTTTCAGGCCATTTCCAGAACCAAGTGCTGGTATCAGTCTTTAAATCCCTGTTTGATTCAAAATTAAGATACGGTATATTCATGTATATCAACCAAGGACTAAGAATGCATTCAGAGACCCACCTCAAGATATACCACCACATGAACTGACATCCTTTCAGCACAGAGCCTCATTTCTGGAATGATCTCTCCTGAGAGTGTCATCTGGCACCTACACTGTCCCACTCTCCCAGGCTTTTCGTGCTTTTAAAAAGTGCTTTGCACTACTTTCTTTTGCTGCTAATTTTAACTATTTTAGATTTTATTTTTTTTATTTTTATATCATTTTAACTTTTATTTATAAGCTGTCCAACCAACATTTTGTGGATTAGCAATATAAATAAATAAATCTCACTCCTATTCCATAAATAGCAAACCTGCAATTTGCTATTTTTGGAGCAGGGGCGGGATGAGAGTTAACCTTTCCTGTAAGTGCTCATTCCTTAGGATAAGAAAGGGAACAGGGTATCAAGGAGGAAGAGACAGCTGAGGATATCTACATAGTTCCCTGAAGCTGGACCTATCCAAACTCAAGAGAATTTTCTCCTTCTTCTCCATCTCCCAGGAGAGTTCAAGAGAGCTGACAAACCCTGAGACAATTATGAATTGTGACAGGAAATTTTTTACAGATCACTAGTGCCATTCATTTCCATCTCTATTTTGGTTTACTGTTTGCTGTGTCCACTTTTTGTTTTAAAAACACAAACCAAAATAAACCTGGTCCATAAAATCAGCATCATTCAAAAGAAACTGGAACTGGGCTGAAACCAGGCATCTTACAATTTCAAGACAGATGGGTACTTGGATAGAAAGGATCCGAGCAGGACCACCACTGTACAGTGGCCACACAACGGCCTTCTTAAAAGGCTAGGAACATTCCTACCCTCACTGAAGAAGTGACCGAGCTAACTACCTAGCCTAATGTTTTCAACCTCTCTGTTTCAAATAGTAAAAACTAGCTGACTTGGGCAAAGTCTAGAGTACAGATGATGAGAGCAGTCGGTGTTCAAGGACCACATCCTGAGACCTTTGCAGAAGCAAATCCAAGCCACAGAAAGAACAAAAATTTGAAAATATTTCAAGTGCCTTGCTGTCAAAAATCACATATAACATAATTTACTGGCAACTGTTGATGAAATGCTTGGGGTATGGAAGTTACATCACATTACCACCCATTATAGAAATGCCACAGTTTAGTTATTCTGTTTGCAAAAAATATACTTAACTATGATGGAAATGGAATTAACTATGATTGATATGGAATAAGCTATGATGGGGGTCATTCCTATAAAGAGATGATAAATTTTTCAGAGAGTCAAAAGTGGTCTAAGATAAGGATCATTACCTGTGATGTGCATGTGCTTCTTACAGTCACCACTGTTCTCAGTTTTTTGTAGTGCTTCAAAAGTTTATCAAACTTGTTTGACTGGGGATGACAGTGGACCAAAAGAAACAGGTATATACACCACATCAAACAATACCTCAATCATATTTTTCAGCTCTGAAGAATAACAATGTACCTTTGGTCTCGTTGAGCTGGGATATGAACCTTCAGCCAAGGTGACGTCCCAAGTTGCTCCTACAGAGACTGTGATACAGTTATATGCTAACTGGCTGAGTTTAACTTTTCTTAAAGTAGCAACATTAAAATCAATCCTCTGTGCACTGAGCTTATTGAAGGATGTTTCTACACGTGAGTGAATATCAGTCTTATGTAAGATAATAAAAAGGAAAGAAATCCTATAATATTATGTGGCTTGTGTAAAAATAATGCCCACCTTTTCCTTCATTTTCCACATGATTAGTTGCCAGCTTTGAAAAATGTTAAAATGTTCACTCTAAGCTGTCTACTTTGCATTTCATCACAGCTGGCACAACATCTTGAATGCAACACATGAAGCACATTAGTCAAAATAACATTCTTGTACAGCAAGCTGTACCAAAGACGATAGTCCTTTGATTCCTTAGAAATTATTGTGCTGCCTTATCAGTCTGGAAACAACTGGTTAAAAACACAGATTTCATTTGTTCCTGAAAAGCTGCGCTGGATGTCTGCCTGAGAGATGTTTTACATCAGACTATCCCTCAGATGCCTGCCAAACAGGAAACAGGGAAGCGGTTTAACATTACACTGTCCCTGATCCTCCCTGCTTCAGTGAAGAGCAAAATTAGCTTTTCATTCTTGCCACTTCCCCCTTCTCTATGAGAACAAAGGATTGGGGGGGCTTGCTTGCCACCCTAAATGCTTACTGCTGAAAATGTGCTGGCAGAGATAACTTGTCAGCTCCATAGAACAAAGAGAATAAATAGATTTGCTTTCAATACATGACCTCACTTAGTAAACTCCTGCCTTTGTTTCTGCTAAGCAATTACAATTCCTGTTGTCCAAAGGTGAATTGTACCTAATCACACACTTTAATTCATAAAACATAGTTGAAACACAGAAAGAATTCACTGATATCAATACGGTCAGATAATACAATTATGTGAATCAAGCATGAAAATAATCCCATCCAAAACCAACAAACCAACCCAAACCAAACAAATAAACTGTAATTCTCTGTCATCTTAGGTCCATCCTCTTGTACCTTTCCTCTACCTAGAAGTTCTGCATGAACACATTTCTGCATATTTATTCCACTTTTAGATTTGCACTAAAGTTCATAAAGAAGAATTTATGAGGTTAATAGGTCAACTAGAGCACCTATATGAAAATGATCTATGGTCAACAAGATTGAAAATTGAGATCACATAATAATTACGTTGTTTGTAGGTGTTATAACTAGGTTATTTTTCAGGCCCAGGAACTGGAAACTATTTATTCCACAAGAGTTTTTGCTTTTCCACTTTAAGTTTTCCCCCACCTGGACTCAATATTCTGCTCTGTTTTTCTTCATGGAATCTCTTGTCAGTATTTACGCAGAGGTGACTGAATCTCACTGATAGGGCTTGACTCAAGCTTCTGTTTGTGTCTGTTGGGCATATACCTATTTCTAAGACACCATTTTAGAACATGAACCTGTTATAAGTGCCTCTTTTCTGACTTTCTGTATAGTTTACAACATATATACTGTATACGGAACAATATGTTCAGTAAAAGTCTTAAATTAAGAGTAGCCAACTGCTCAGAAGCTTGGGTGGGGTGTTCCTGCATCCCCATCTGAAAGTGCGAAAATATCTTGTTTTCCTTCCATTCCTCCTTCAAAAATGCTACTGGAAGTGATGTCATGCCACTTCATATCACAATTTTGAAGAAGAAACAGAAGGAAAAGAAGGTATTTGAGTGAGCGCTTGGGGTTCTAAAGAGAGCCAGTGTGGTGTAGCAGTCTGAGCTCTGGATTCCAGGGTTTCATTCCTCACTCGGCCATGGAAACCCACTGGGTGACCTTAGGCATATCACATGCCTTCAGCCTCAGAAAACTCCATGATAGGTTTGCCTTAGGGTCATCATAACTTGGAAATGACTTGAAGGCATATCACAACAATGAGGTTCTGAAGGGCTTGGGGAGTTGAGGATTTTTTTTCTATGCACAAGTCAGGGGACTTGGGTGAGATTTCTAGTTGATTTTTCCTGGTGCCATTTAAAACAAAAACTGGGGGAATCAAGGGGCTTCAGTGAACTGATAGGGGGCATCAGGGGACAGAAAAGTGACATCCAGGCCCAAGTGACATCCATTTCCTCACCCTTGTCCTAAATGGAAAAATTAAAACCATCCAATTTTAATACTGCTGTAATAATTTCAATCAATAAGCCACCCTGGGTTCCTATTTTGGAATACAGGTATGGAGCAGATGATGATGATGATGATGATGATGATGATTTTCAACAGGTAATGGCTGATGAATTAGCTAATCAGTTTTATTTGCATTTCAGACCGGCATGTCCTCTAACAACAATTAAGGGAATATACTATATATTTCATTGCACATAGTATACAGTCTCATTAAAAGGGTTTAACTCAAACTACTAATATGCACCAAGGACCTAAATCTAATTGTTAAATCCAACTAGAGTAGACCTACTGAATCAATGGGATTTATATAATTGTTGATCTGTCAGGGGACCCATTCTAGCTTTGAGACTAGCAACTGGCATACATATAGTAGACTGATTAAATGAATGAGGTGGTAAGTAGAGAAGTTAGAATGTTGGACAATTATCTCCTGAAGCACCTCATCTAAAGAATAACTCACTAGGCTTGGAAAGATTAAAGCTAATTAGTGCTAAAACGGGGGCTGGAATCCTAAGCATACTTGCTAGGGAATATACCTAAGTTCAGTGACATTTATTTACAACTAAATATGCTGAATATACTGCACAAAACTTAATCAAATAAAATGAACCTTGAATTAAAACGCAGACTACCCTAGCTTTCACCTTAGCACTCAGATTTTCCAACCTACAAAATTGTTCCAGGGTCACAACTGCTGAAAAAGTGACAAAATGTCCATCTAAAACAGGGACAGCAAAAATGGGACAGTAAGCTCCTCCCAACTAGTTCTGAGGTCCCCAAAGACACCCCACATTCTTCCTCAAAATAGTTTTTATTTGTTTTCTGAAAATGTCCCTCACAACTCCCTGTCAACTTTTGTTTTACTTCCAGTTTACTCCCTGAACTAAAACAGTCCCAGGAGGCTAAAACATTGGAGTTATTAGTTTTTAAAAGGGAAAGGGGAGTTAAAAATTTAAAAAATCTTAGGGTTAGGGAGAGAGAGAGGCTGGAGAATGACAAGCAAGCACAGGTTCTTCAAGGTCTTATGAAGGCCCAGTGTGGTCTCCCAAGGTCTAGTAGCTGCCAATCAGGAAAACAATATATATTCTCCCTTTAATTTGGCTTTTAGCTTGGCTTTTCAGATTAAAAAGCAGAAGCATTTATTTATCCATTTTCAACAGCCTGCTTTCCTCCATCTAAACTAAAAAGTAAAGGTTTTGGAAGACAGACCATGTAGATTATTTCAAAGCAATGGAAACTTGCATGCGTGAGGGTATATGCAGCTAAGAATACAAGATGTTGAACAGACTGAACTCAGTGGGGTCCTAAGCAACCTGTGGAGCTGTGTAACTGATTCTGCTGCAAGAATCAAAGTTTATTTTTAAAACTTCTTTTAAAACCCGGTTTAACATCATAAAGAAATCTCCTGAAATGAAAACAACTACTCTGCTCCAAGACAGGCAATAAGGGACAGATAGCTTCTCTAAAGAAGCAGATCGAGTAGGTGGAGTCCTACTTTCTGAAAGACAATCCTCTGTTCCAAGGCATCAACTATTTGAGGGCCTATCCAGTTCAAGCCTGATTTAACGATGAACAGTTATGAAAATGGAAAACAGAGTTGGCTTGAGAATGACCATTAACACCAAGAAACTTAACAGCAGACTAAGCAGAACACTAGTTGCTCTTTCCTATTACAGTGAGATGTACAACTGGCCATCCACATTCACCATGGTTAAGAGGACAAAATTCCTTGCAAATGTGAAAAAACCCAAATATTAAAATATGTGTGCGTTTGTGCAAAGGGGGCTGAGGCATGGTGGAGAGAATAGGCACCCACCGTTCAAACAAGGTCAGGGAGAGGAGAGCTAAAATGGGTGGTTCGGCATGGTGGCCCTATATTTTCTTTCTTTCACCCATCTCCCTCCTTGGGGTGGGGAGCATTGGGAGAGGGTTGTGGTGCTGAGAAATCAGGCTGTGATCTTAGCTGGCCAAACAAAGCTGGTGAAGGAGGACCACCACAGGCAGGTTTTTAAAGGACTGCGCTCCTTGGTGGAGCCACTGAGAGGGAAGGTTCCTCTGGAAAAAAAAGCACTTAAGGTGAGAGAGGACAGGAGTTGGAGAAATTCACAAATAATCAAATCCATGAAAGTAAAGCCCACAAATGTGGAAGGCCTACTGTATAGGATTTCTATTTAAATTATAGCACTTATTTTTAATTTGAACAAATGAACTGGTATGTGAAAATTTCTGTAAATTTCCATCCTCTTTTGTGGTGATGCACTATGGCTGGACACTCCAGAAACACAGTTCCTCCACTAGCTACACAAAGTTACTTATGCATAACTAAATTCTTGTTTAGTGGAAGTATTCTAGCTAATAAGGCCGTCTTCAAGTAGGAACAATTAGAACAATTGTTAGTTAAAAAATGAATAAAAAGAGAAAGTATTAGTTAAGGGATTAAGAATCTAAATGGCCAGACAACTTGAAAACTTATATTTAGATGAACAATAATTAATCTACAAATAGCTTTTCCAATGTGTAGGTTAGCTCTGTCTTGTATTATACAAAGCATGGCTTCGAGAAATAATTATTAGCTACAATAAATATTCTGAAAGCAAACAATGCATATGCTCAAAAGGCTGCGCCATTTGAAGAGCATTTCAGCAGAAACTCTAAATACAGAAATGAATTATAGCATGGTATCTAGAGAAACGTGGCAGATTCTGCACTCAGTAGTGTCACTTCTTTTCAACACTAGGAGTTATTTATACTTTCCATGAGAGTTTTGGAATTCATGACAATGCAGTAACTTTTCTGTAGGTGCCCAGTTTATGTAGTGGCACAGGACATTATTAATCTGGCAGAAATCTAAACTATTTGTGGACATCATAAATGAAAAATTGTAAAATTTATTATGAAGCAGCTTCTGAAATCATGTAATAACATTCCCAGACAAATTTAGCTCTAAAGTGCAATAAGTACCTGCTTTGGATGAATGACCAAAGGTTAAATCGAAGTGATCAGCACTGGTGAGGCTGACTCCTAAGCTCCTGCTGGTGGGCTTTACAGATAAAAGAGTATATGTAAAGACTACACAACTACTAACTGGGCAAGAATTCCCTGCATGAACGCAGGATGCTGATGTCAGAAATCACATGGAGTACTCTTGGCCTGCTGCTAATTACACCTCTACACCAGACATAGACAACTGAGGGGGGCTAGGGGGCTAGGGGGCTACACAGGTCTCACAGGGGACTTTGCCCACTGCCACAACTGTTTGGATTCAATTTAATAAAGCAATTTCTTCAGGGTTTTTTTGGCCAACTCTGGCCCACTACAGAGTTAACAGAGACTTTTTACTAACAGAATGAGACTTAGAAATTGGTTTCCAGGACAGCTTCTGTTGGGGAAAAAGGGCCTTCCTGAACCACAAACAACTTGGGGTTTGGTGGACAAAAACATAGAGAAGTTTCCCCATCTCCTAGAGGAGATATCTGGAATCACTGGGGTAAAATAAATTCAAATTTTTTTCAGCCCCTGGGGGCCACAAAACAGCCCTGAGGTGCACTCTGCATTTTTACCACTCCTGCTGTACATGATGATACTGAGTTGGCTGTTGCCACTACATACGCTTACCTAGACTGATGTGCAGTGATCTCTTTCTACAAACTTTGGCTCTTTGCAGGTTGCTACTAATGCCAATACATATATACCTCCATCTTCCTAGTCAATAGGACTGAGATTTGTAAGTATTCTGATCATCAAAGATAAGGAGCAGATCTTTCCTTTCACACATGACTGATCTGTAGCAAAATTTCTGGCTTTTAGAAATGTAAAAATGCTTTGACTTTCTATCTAGACAGGCTTGCCAACCATGATATCCTACTGGATTTGTTGGCTACCTTGATCCTGGAATAGCCTCTTTTATATTGCTTTGCATTCTACCTATTTTATACTGCTTTGGGTTTTGATTTACAATGTTTTAGTCCTACCAATAACATGTTTCCAGAAGGTCATTTTGGTAGACTTCTGTTCAATATATTTACTATTGGCTGCTGACTTCCTTCAAGGTCAGCAGAATTCATAATCCAAATGATAACTGCTGTGAGACGTCATCTAAATGGAGGTTTGGAATGTGGTGTCATCAATATGTGAATGACATCCAGTTCTATTTCCCCTTTCATTAACATTGCAGGAAGATCACTGAGGTACTGAATGGGTGCTTGAAGTGAGTTGTATGGGGAAAAACAACAATGGGAAAGTGTTGATTTCAAGTACGAGTTCAACTTATTTTGGACAGGGTAGAATGCCTCTTGAAGACACAGATCTGTATGTTGGAATTACTGGTGGAGTAGTCTAAGTTGACTCAAGTTAGGTTGGTATAACAAATAATCTGTCACTGTGGTTTGCTGTTCTAGTCAAATAAATAACGACATGCATTTGTCATATCTTTGCTGGGTAGCCACATTTGTCATATCCCTACTGGATAATTGCAATGCACTCAGAATGGTGCCATGTAGTGTATCCAACCTCTCTTACTCCTCTTCATCAGAATTGTTTCTTCCAGAGAATATACACCAGGGCAGAGTATTATAGACATGAACATTTAAAACCCTAGATCAACAACTCCTCTTCACCTCCCTCAAGTAACTCAGTTATGCGCTTTCCTCTACATATTCATCAACTTTACCTTTATCTTGGCCAGAATTTTCAGATACTTATGTTCAGGAGGATAACTTCAAGAGATGCTAAACTTACATTGTTGTTGCTTTATTTTAACTTGTTTTTATTCTTGCCCTCAAAATATTGTAGATAATTATTATTAACAGAAAAAATCAAGATAATTATTTCATTCAGTAAGACAAAGACCAAATGTTCATTTTAGCCTATTCCATACAAGTAAATAAAAAGAGAACGAAATAAAAATACCTGATAGAAGTTTGGCCAAAAGGTGCTGATTGCCAATTCTACCCTGTTCCAGGTTCCTATTGGAGCTCCAGACATATTCCATATCGGGCTACCGAGTGGACCATTGTTGACTTTCACATAAACATTTAATACACCAGGACTGGAACCACTCTTGCTGTTAACATAAAAGTTGAAATCGATGCAATGAGTATCATTTTCTTTAAGATGCGGTAGCAAAAGATGTGCTCTTTGTCCAATCCTTCCAGAGGTGTTCACCAACATGAACGATCCTGCAGAGAGAAAAAACAAATTAGAAGAGAACAAGTTCATTCAACAAGTTCATTCAAGTTCATTCATTCATTTTTGAAGTTCATTCTGTGCAAAACATTTTTGGAATGAACTTCAAAAATGGATGCAAGAAATTTTAAAAATTAAGATTCAATTAACTCCTGAATTAATGTTATTAGGGATACCTAACGAAGACGCAAAATCTTGCAACTATAAAGTGTTACATTACATGATCATTGCAGCAAGAGTTATTCATGCCCCAAAATGAAAAACTCTGGATACACCTACCAAGGAAATTTGGATCTCTAAAATATTAGACATTGCAGAAATGAACAAACTCTCAATGAAGCCAAAACGGAAAATGACTGATCAAATTACAGCACTGGGAAGATTCCTGAATTACAGCTAAAGTGACTGTAAAGTTTTGGGGCAGGAATGGAAAAAGAAAGAAATGAGGAAAAAAATATGAGATATATATATATTGTAGATTATGTATATATCATATTTTATATATTAAATACAATATATTTAAGATTATAACAGGGGAATGAGGGAGAAGGAAGGAAAAGAAGATAATATAAGTATATATATAAATATATATTTACATATAATTAAAGAGATAGTACTGTGACTGGGAGTACTAGAAGTCAGTGTACAGATACTAAGTTGACAAGATTTTAGATTTAGGAGAGCTTAAAGGAAGAATTAATTAATTTAATACTAAGTAAAGAATAAAAGATTGTAGGCAGTACAACGTGGTGTAAATTCAATATAAAGCAAGAATGACTGAATGATACCAATGTAAACTTTAAAGTTTTTGTTTGTTTTTAATGAACTAAATGAATACAGAGACATTGGATACCTGAAGAATAACAAATATTAGTGATGGTTGGCTATAAGTGATATATTTGATATTGTATGTATGAAATAGAGAAAAATAAGTAAAAGGAATAAGAACCATGTTAAAAAAATAACAAGTTTATTCAGTGGGCTTAGAATAGAAGGTTTTGGACTAAAATTTCTATAATTATTCACTGCTGGCTTGAGACAATAAAAATTCAAAATCAACAGAAAATGGAAAGAGACAGCTGCCCATCTGTGAATCTTCTTTCTTGCCATCTACCAAGTTATTGCAGTGCTGTACAAAATTTTACACAGTTAGTGTTCTGCAAATGTAGAAGATTTATCAAATTGTGTTGTATAATATGCAGTGGTCTCAAAATCCACAGATGAGCAACCCCTAGAATAGTGAGGCTCACCCTGGATTAACATGGCAATAAGCAAAAGGCATTCACTCCACTCCACCTCTATTCACCTTCCCACAAAAAATAAAACAACAACACTTATTCCCATGCCATTATGTAGTAGGATTAGCTCTCCCCTGGCTGTGGAACTCCACTGACAAACATGAAATATGGAAAATGGAGGTTTGAAAGTTCCCATGCTCGCTAGCTAGCATCTGATCCTCAAAAGACAAAGGTTAGTGGCTGTTTTTTGGCATGTTCAAATGTAGGGATAAAAACTAAACGAGAGTCCATTCATCACAGAGCACCCTCAGAATCAGAAACTCTCTGCAGTACATAAGCTCTTCACTGTTTTTGCTATTGCAGCCACTTTGAACTTCCTGCTATGATATCTAATGGGAAAACTGCTTCACTGGATTTTGAACAGGGACATCACATGAACCTTTTGCCCTTAGAGGCCCATTAGACAAGCTGAAGGGATGATAATTAGGGCAGAAGCTTATCCATCATGGAAGACCCATGGAACCACAGAACCTTCTGTAGCTCTTGGGCTTCCCCTTGTTTCACCTTTGGTTTTATAGCTATACTTATCAAAGGAAGTGTAGCATCACAGAGAGCATGCAAACTTTCTAGAATAAATAACGTTATACTAAACTGTGGCTTTCTAGATTAAGGCACCAAAGGGAGGCTTAGGGAAGGGAACTAATTATTCTATGACTCATACTTGACTCTAAACCAAAGAAGATTTTGAACCTAGAAAGTTCTGATCTACACCCATGGTTAGATAACTTGTCCCATCAAAATTCCTTTCAAAACCAGAGAATATAATCATTCTACACAATGAGAAACTTCAGGCTTTAATCTTAGGAGCACTTATGTGGGAGTCAGTCACGCTGAACTGAATGGGATTTATATCTGAGGAAGCTACAGGGCATATAGGTCTAATAATTTGTCCAAAGCTACACTCTAAGGCAACATGGATAAAATTGTTTTTCAGTTCTCATTTCTTAAGAAGAGACTGAACATTCTGCTTTGTACAACACAATAACTTATTCCAAAAATTCTACTGAATTTAACTGTTTTGATCAATTGGCCTGTACTGATCAAACAATGAAAGTGAGAACTACGCAGAGGAATTAACCAGTTGTTTGAAATTGAAAACAGAGGGATTTTGATATTAATCTGCTTTTCAAAAAACCAAAAGGTCACTTAATATTGAGAGTTATATTTCTAAAGCAGGGAAAAGCATTTTTTACACAAAATGAAACTGAGTAATGGATTCAATATATGAATAGAAAATTCAGTGTCTGTAGAGGTATTTGATCAAAAGGATGTAAACGGTTTTCAAAAGATGCATGTCCTCCTACAACCATAGCTTAGAGAAAAAGTAGAAAGAGATGCTTGCATTATGGCTGTGAGAAAAGCCTCCAAAAATGAATGACTAAAAGAAAACCTGAAGAACGCTTAGGAAAAAAACATTAACTCCTCATTGTTCACAAAACCCAGGAAACAATCTATTTTAGATAATGCTATATATAAGATGATAGTAAAATAATCACACAAATGGAAAAGTAGTCATTTCACAATCCTGGCACATGGCTTAATGTTATGTCATTTTTCAAAGGATAAAGAAAGAGCTGATTTGCTCTGTTTTATACCTAGATAACTTCATAATTTGCAACAGCTTATAATGAAATATAACTTTCTTATACCAATTCCATCTTGACTTTTTGTGTCTAACCAAACTTTGGGACTGTATTTCTTCTACAGCAGTGGTTCTTAAACTGGGATCAACAAAGCCCTCACAGGAGGTCAGCGAAGCCCTGCTGCTGGACACCAAGAAGAACATGGCAGCAGGGCAAAGGGAGGGGGTGCAGATGTTGAAACTGTTCTCCCATTTGCAGACAAGGGAGAGTTTGGGTGTGCGCACATGCCTTCTGTCATGTCCCTCTGTGCCCACTACCTTCCTGTGACAAAAGGGAGCCAGCAGCAGGGATGTTCACATGCCCAAACTTATCTCCTGTTTGCAAACAAGTGAGCATTTTGAGTACACACCACACACACATCTACCGCTGGGTCCCTCTGCACCCACACTTCCTCCTGCTGCATCCCTGATGAAAGGGACCTAATCGCAGGTGCCTGTGTGTGCCCAAACTGCTCTCCCCTTTGCAAACAAGGGAGCAATTTCAGCATCCACATATCCCCACTGCCGCATGCCTGATGAAGGGGACATGGTGGCAGCATGTGAGCATGTCCCAACTATGAGTCTGGAGACCAGGAAATCCCCACTGAGCCATGGAAACCCATTGGATGACTTCAGGCAAGTCACCTTCTCTCAGCGTCAGAGAAAGACAAAGGAAACAAATCTTGCCAAGAAACTCCCCATGTTAGGTTCACCTGCCATAAGACAGTTTTCAAAGGGGACAAGCATGATGGTTAGAAAGAACCTCCCTCTATCAATGGTACTTTGTTGTTATGTCCCTTCAAGTCACTTCTGAGTTATGGTAATCCGGAGATGAATTTGCTACAGCGTTTTGTTCTGTTTTGGGGCAAGATTTATTCAGAGCCGGTTTGCCTCTCAGCTTTCCTCTGAAACTGAGAGAATGTGGCTTGTGCAGTGTCTGAGCAGGTGTTTTGAATCCTAGTCTCCAGAAGCATTTAATAAGTAAATAAATATTTGAATATTTAAATCTAAATTTAAATATTTATATCTTGGGGACCCCAGCAACAAATTATATTTATAGGGGATCCCTGGTAAACAGAAAGTTAAAAAAACATAACCCTATCAAGCAGAAAAGTAAACAAAAATCCTATAATTTATGAACTCTTATATTCCACAATATAATACTTTTGCATCTGAAGTAGATTTTGCTATAAAGTGCATGCCATAAAGTGTATGCTAAGGTGTTTGATTAGCAGTTGAGGAAGTGTTAATTAAACTCAGTAGGCACTCCAAACAGAATTATCCTGAAAGTGAGACATGCAAGGATTTCATCCTTACATTCCATCATGTTTGAGATCCTGGACAGTGTTTGGCAGGACTTAATCAACCAAGTTTCCCTACTCAAATTATGTTCAAAGCTACACTGAGAAGATTCCTGGGCAGTGTAAAATCTCTACAAAAGTATGACATCAATGGTTCTATTCAGGTAGAAGGAAAGACAGCTGAGTGGCATGTACTAGCTAGAGAATTACCAAACTCTATACCTTGTCTAGAGTATATTTCTCTAGCGAAGAGGGAGATTTTAACAGCACTGAATGGAAATGCCACAATGACATAAATTATTATATCAGTTAAGACCATTTTTTAAATAATTCTGTTTCATCCCAGTCAAATTCCCTATCTGCATCCCTGTAAGAATTTATATGGGGATCCCTATGAACATTTAAACCATGTACATATTCATTTTCCATTGTGATCTTTACTTACCAAGATTTCAACTAAATCTAATAACCTTATTTTATTGAAAAATGATCCTTTCAAAATCATGTGGCGAAACCCCTTATGTGACTGGGAAAATCATACTGTACACACAGTAGTGGTCATCAACCTTCAAAAATCTGTTTTAATAAGTAGATCGTATATGAGCATTTCTTGCCTGAGAAAACACTATGAAATTCATGGGACCACCACAAATTGATAGAGAACTTGAAGGCACACACACTCAGAGAAGGTAGAAAGCAGTAGGAAACCACAAGTGGATAGACTCAATCAAGAAAGCCACAGCCCTGAGTGCACAAGTCCTGAGGGGAGCTGCTCCTAACAGAGTGACTTGAAAATCTCTCATTCATAAGGTCACCATAGTCAAAGTCAACTTGATAACAGTTAACAAGTGTTTTTATTTCTTCACTTTTTAATGGATATGTCTTAAATTGGTCTTAATTATGTTGATAATTTAATTATATTTTAACTGTTTTATGTTTTTATGGAAATGTGCTTATATCTCTATCTGGTTTAAATTTTGTGCACCATCTTGTGTCACAGTTCTGGGGAAAAGGCAGGATACAAAATCAAAATCATCATCATCATCATCATCATCATCATCATCATCATCAAGACTTACAGAATTTCTCTGGGGCCTTTTCCGTACCCTATTTTTACATGGAGTCCTCCAGTGGGGATCCCAGCATTGGCTCTGCCAGGAGGGGAGCATGACATTAGTGCTCCCCTCCGCACCAGCTGGCTCAATAGTGAAAGAAGTGCAATGGCCATGTGTCTTCCTTCTGCATGTACTTTTTCCAGGCTGCACTAGGGCAGGAAGCATAGCCATTGTGCTTCCCAGACTTCTGCAGGTAAGTCCACAATGGTGGCATGACTGTGGGTCACTGACAGGGAAAGTCCATCAACGATTTAATCCGTGATTGCATTGCCTGGGGACAGGAGAAGGACAGGACCACAATGATGTCATGCAGAAGCATTGTCGCAGTCCTATCCTTCTCTCATCCTCATGGCAGGTTAGGAGGGTGGTGCAGAAAGGGTCTTTTCAAACACAACATACACATACACACTTATCTTGAAGTTTGATTGGGAAAAATAGCATTCAGGAAAACAAACAAAAGCAGAAAACTAATAAACCCAAAGAACTAAGGCACACACATTTTTCTCTGACCATAATAGAAAAACATGTTCTTTAGCTCCTAAGGTTTATCAAAGAACCCAGTTTTCACAAAGGGAAAAAAATCAAATCCAGATTGTGTAGAGGTCAAGCTGCACCACATGGTGATCAATTCCCACAAACAGATGCACCAATTTCACCAAAGAGATGTATATTATTTTTGACAATTCACATGGTAGGTAATGGAAGGTCCATTCATGTGGTGGGTAGATTTATGCTCCATGGGATGACCTTTAATCCAGTCTTTGGACAGCTATTATATAAGTGTTTGATTCTCTGTACTGCATTTTATTTAGCAAATTTCAAATGTTAAAGTTGAAAAAGTTAATCTGACAGACTTAACTTGGAGACCTTTCAAACTATACACATGTAGTCCTATGATTCAATGTTAGGTCCCATGGCAATATGCTCTAAAATCTACTGATACATAGTTCAAGGAAGGGTATTTAGAATTCCCAGGCAGAGCACTCTAGTGTCTCACTGAGCTACAAACACCAAGAATCCATGGGATGTAGCAATGGCGCTTAAAGTAGAGTCACAGTGCTCTAATGGTGAAGTCTGAAAAGGGCCCTGGGTTTTCCTCAATATGTTCCAATCAGAATAACTATTAACTGGATATAATATTTTGAGAAATAAAAACTTTACCATACAGGGTGATGCAATTTCTACTTACATCCTTATTTTCAACTAAGATGCCACCTTCACATTTATTCTAAAGTTTTACTATACTTTGCTGAATACAAATCTTAATTAATAGGAACTTTGAGAAAAGACAGCTAAGAAACCCTAAACTAATTATACATCTTTCTAGCAATCTCTGAAATAAGAATTCCTTGATGAAGGAACCAAGAATTGCTGCTGCTTGTAATCACTTGCTCAAATATTTAGACAGATGAAATGTGTGCTCAGTAACTTCTGCTACTTATCTAACAAACTGAATGCAGGACATTGTTTGTTCTTGAAACTGTGTTACTATTGCTTCTTATCAGCCAAGTGTAGCTACATACAAGATTACTGATAGTAAAATAACCCAAATATTTAGTAAGCAAAACTGCAGATTTAAATAGGGAAAGCAAAGCAAATAGCACAACAAAATTAAAGGGTGCCAATCTTATTCCTTTGGAACCAAATCCTACTGAAGTTAGTAGAATTTGGCTAGGACTGAACAACGAAGGTTGGCATCCAGTTCCAGCCCAGTTGGTACTTTTCCCCCACTCTCCTGGCATATATCCTCCAAGTGTCCTGACTTGGCAAAGACAGTCCCAGTTACTCCTCTATAATTCTGTTTTTTCTGATGCTTTTAAAATGTTGCAATTCCTCTCTCCTCCTCCCACTTTCCCTCTTTGTCCTCAGTTTACTTCAAATACTGCAAACTGAGTTCAAAATGCAAAAATTGTTTGCACTCTATTAACTCAATGGACAAGGAGAGAGAAGAGAGAGGGGCAGAAACTTCTCCTTTCCGATAGGTTCAGGCAATGCAAACTGCTGCAGCATCTCCTATTTTGTATGTTCTTCATTAACAACATTTGCCGTCATGACCATATTCTGATGTTGCTTGGTCACACATGTCCCAATTTTCATCTCTGAATGCTGGAAGGGGTGCTGGTACAGTCCTCTGTGTCATCAGAAATCTCCTGCAAGGAGTTTCCTAAGGAGCAGGATTTTTGGACAGAAGGAAGAAGATCACACAGATTTAGCAGCATAGTGCCAAGGACCAAAAAAAAAAAAAAAAAAGGACTGTTAATGTTATCATTACAGCTTTCTCAAAGGTACCCTTCATTTTTCAGTAACTACAGTAGTCATTTTTAGATACTTTGGAAGGACATCTGAACACTGAGGACCTGTAGTGCAAAATACACTCACCTGCTATCTATGCTGTCATAACCTCCTTTCATAAAGCAACTGGAGCATGAGAACTGAACCTCATTACTCATCTAGAGAAGCCAAATATTGTAAACACAAAAGCAATATTAGAAGCTACAGCTATGATATAAAATTAATGAAGTTATCCCTTACTATAATTATAATCTGATTCCAGTACACCTTATTAGGTGACAGAAATTTGTGAGAGCCAGCATGGTGTATGGTTTACAGTCAGATTAGGATTCTAAAAGATCAGCCCATTTACACTATACCACTTGCTCCACTGTAACTGCATGGCAAAGTCCTATAGAATCCTGGGGCACTACAGAAACTCTCTGCCTGAGCAGTCTAAGCTGCTCCTCCTTAAACTCCCCAATCTGAGAACTCCACAGGATGTTGTCAGGACAGTTGAACTGGAATACAGCACCATAATTCTGTGGACCCAGGGTTCAAATCACTGCTTAATCATGGAAACCCACTGGATAACCCTGGACATGTCATACTTAGCCTCGGATGAAGGCAATGGTAAACTCACTCTTAATAAATCTTTCAAAGAAAACCCAGGGATAGGATTATCATTTGTCAGAATCAACTTGAAGGCACATAACAACAAAACCAATTATTTTCAAGTTCTACTACATATGCAAAGTATGAGACTACAAAAAACCAAACACCCAGTAATTACACTATTTAGCAAAGTATGTCATTATGAAATAGAAGTTAAGTGAAGTAACACATAAAGAAAATAAAACACCTATTAGCTTTATTATCAGCCATAGTATCCTCATGGACCACCTGGCAGAAGAAAAACAAATGGACACTGTTTAAGAGCGGCTATTATTATTGTATTTATTTTTATCTTACTTTTTCTCTAAATCTTGGACTCCAGGCAGTTTACAAACATTAAAACAAATGTCAATTAAAACACTTACAGGTAAAGAATACATAAAGTGTAGTTAAACTATCCAAAGAATTAAAATTATTTTTATAAAAGACTATCAGTATTATTTTAAACTACATTTAAATCTTATTTTAATACCAATATACATTTGAAAGATAAAAACAAAGATTATGCAGCACCTTGTAAAAGTATTTTTCTTCAAACAATCAGTTCATCAAATCAAGGGGATAGAAAATTCTCCACTTGTGACAGAATGACAACAAGAAGGCAGTCTAACCTCCTAGGAAAGGAGTTCTAGAGTCTTGGAACAGTCACCAAGGGGAAAGTTTCTCGTGTTGCTACCAGATACACCCATGAAAGCGATGGGACCAAGAGATTAAAGTCCCTTGCAGACTACATAGCTCAGGTTAGTTCATGTGCATGGCCCAAAGCCATACAGGGCTTGTTGTACTATCTCCCTGAAGCATGGTCATAGAAGGTGGTTCTAGAAGATTACTGGGACACTGTTCTACTGCACGGTGCTAGGTCACACAATATGTCATTTTCTCTCTTATGCTTTAAGTATGGGGCCTGAAACCACATCAGGGGCTGCACCAACCCTGGAAAACTCTGGCTGTTTTAGTCCTTTACCATTACATTTTTGCTTTTCAAGTGACCTTTTCCTCCTGCTATTTTTTTATCTAAGTTTAAATCTGTTATCCATTTATCTAATTGCCTTTTTTAAAAAAACAAAAACAAAACCATGCCTTAATTATTCAGTTTTGGCTAACTGCTGTTCTCTTTTCTTTGTTGCTAAACTTCTTCAAGATGTTATCTTGTTTTCTAGATTACAAATTATCTCTTTTGCCCAGCTTTGTGACTAGTCTTCTAATTCAAAATAACCTATGCAGTTATATCAGTGGTTCTCAACCTGTGGGTCGGGATCCCTTTGGGGGTCGAACGACCCTTTCACATTCCCTCCTCGGTGGTGGTGTGCAAGCGTGAGCCACGCGCTTGCGTCCTCCTGCCCCCTATTCAGAAGGGACTGAAATCGCTCCCCTTCTCCACTACCAGGAGAACCTCCCGTCTGACAGGCCAGCTTGGGGGGTAGCGGCAGCACGGAGGGCAGGCCTCCTCCTCGCCATGGCCCATGCCCCACTCGCCACGGAGGGGGGCGGTGCAGAAGGGCCGGGGGGCTGCAAGGCAGCGCTTTTCTGGGGGGGTGAGCTGTGCCCGGTGCAAAAGACAAAGGCGCTGGGATTCCTCTCCCCCCGGCCAGGGTCGGCACTCTGGAAACTTTTCCCACACTGCCCCCCCCAGCGGAAACGAGAGCGAAGCAGAAGCAGAGCCAGGGTGGGGTTTCTCTGAGTTTTTTCCTGAGGGAGATGCGCGGCTCCTCTTTCCCTCCCTGCCTGCCCCCCGTTCCTGGCTGGCGAGGCGGCCTTTGCCGGGGGGGGAGGCATTGTAAATAATAAATAAATAATTTTATGGTTGGGGATCACCACAACATGAGGAACTGTATTAAAGGGTTGCGGGATTAGGAAGGTTGAGAACCACTGAGTTATATAGTTTTCTGTTGAAATAGCAACACCATAGCTAGGTTATTTTCCATTTACCATCAGCTTTTGATACTTACATGTTAATGATTCTTTGCTTTCTGTTACCTTGTTCTATTGGTTTGGTTGTATTCTTATCTTTCTAATCACATTACCTGGATTTTTGTTTTGTTTTTATTATTTTCCCCAATATATTGGAGATCTTCAAGTTTGCTAGGGAGGACTCAGTAATCTTACTATTTCTTCATGGTTGCCTGCTCACTGCTTTAGTTTTTCCAGGAGAGAATGTCTTGCTTTCCCCCCGCCCCATTCCATTACTGGGGATATAAGTATTATCTCCTCACTCGTTCTTATGAAAAAATTGTTGGCTTTTTTGCTATCTTCCTTTAGCAGTTGTCAATGGTAAAGGTCCAGTTACTTTTAAATACTGAAAATGTCAACAATAGCTTGCTTTCTGTTGTCTACATTTTACTTGGTTCACCATAATTTTCTTTAAGTCCATCTTTCTTAACTCAATTTTAAGTTTCTTGCATTGTGTCACTTGTCTTAATTTCTTTCTCACTGTACAGAAATATATTTCTCTGTCTTTGATTTCACTGCAGTGATTACCATTTATGTTTCACATTCAATTTACATTTAAACATGTCGATTTATTTAGTTCTAGATTATCTTATTATCTCTGATTTCTGTTTATTGTCAGACTTGCCTTCTGCAGGTGTTATGTTACTAGCTAAGCCTTCTATTTTTCTTCTGTTTTGTGTCTGAGGTTTTCTCTTATTATTCTATACTTACTTTATTGACAGATGATGATTATCTCCTCCTGTTTAAAAAACACCTTCAATTTAAGCAAGCCTAAAACTTAACTGCCTACAATTTTAACTGTGATATCCTTGCCTTTAATTGTTTTATTGCTACTTTGGTTTCTTACTGTAAATGCTGTGCATTTATATTATAAAAGCATTGTGGGCAGCTATCTCACTAACTTTCATGAATTGGGATATATAGTCCAGCATAAGTAGCACTTTACGAAAACCAAGATGCTTAGGAACCAGAGACCGTTAGATAAACAATAGTTAGGAATGCACTGATAAGCTCTGCCTGGATCTCACAGTTTCAAGTTATCTTGGAAAAGGGAGGAGAAAAGCCGGGAATCTAAAACCACGGCTTTTGCTTTTAAACTTTAGTCTTCTCACTGAAATCTTGTACCATGTATCTCAATCCAAAAAAATAATGTTTATTCACTGTACTATTTGCATGTGTGTATTCAGTTCCTAACAGTCATCCAACAGTCTTTTCTCTTCCATTACTTGCTAATAGGGTGTATTCCTAAACAAGCTTGCATACAACTATTGCCTAAAGTGTATTTCTGAGAAGAGAACACACTGCCATTCAACCTCCATGCAAAGAAAAAACTCATAGAGACTACAATGATATGGCTGTAGGAAGTGTTCAGCTATTTTATACCAACCATTTAACTATGGAATGAATCTAGAAAATATTAGTAAAGCTTTAATTCTAATAAAATCAATGGGAATTTATTTATATTGTCTTCCATTGATTATAACTAAAGCTAAATTTTTACATCCATTAAGTTTAACAAGACCTTACATATTATTCTCTTCCACTTATTTTGATTAAACTAAAGCTTGGCTACCTTCCTCTAGCTTGAGCCCTATTTCACCAATCAATCTTGTTTAGGATGAGCTACTATTGGGAATACACGGAGGACTACAAAATAGCACAAAAGTTTGCACAGGACTCTCTGCAATGATTTCTTGAGATTTACATGAGCTAGAATTCATCAGGAATTGGAGGTGATTTAAAAGTGATTGGAGTAAAGAAGCAGAAATATTTAACATATCCAAAATCAGTCTTGGTGACTGACAAAGAAATTCATGAATTGGTCCTGTTCTACACACAGTTTGCCTATTCAAATCTTTTCAGAAATGGCTCCTAAAATGGAAAAAGCAGAACATTCCTGTTGATATTCTATCAAGAAACTTTAAAAGATTTTTTTAAAAAACAAGCCATTCTTGCAGCTCATTTGATGGAAAGGTAGGGGATAAACACTTTAAATACATACTACATAAGCACACAACAACAACTCTCATTAAAGGTTGTGAGAATTTTACCCAAATAATTCACTGTTTAATTCCTAATCATGGAAAATTGATCTACCAGTTCTCTTATCATGGCATTCACCAATAGCACTGGCTCTTAACTTTTTTGAAAGTTTAAAAGCATATTTTCTGAATCATTTCTTGATTTATGCAATGTATGCTGCGCGACTCACCCGCGTGGCACTGGTTGCGTGGCAGAGCAGCTGGCTGCATGGCATGTCTTCCTGCACACAAGATGGGGAGGAGGCATGTCTAGCCTCTGGGGGCCAGGCTCGTGGGTCCCCGGATGCCTGGGAGGTGCTGGTCAATCGGATCACATTTTGTGGTGTGGCCCAGCCAGGTGGCGGTAGGGAATTTAAAGTTCCCTCATCTCCGCCTGGACAGCACCTGACCTGCACAGTGGCTCCTGTTCCTCCCTTTTTTTCTATTGTTTGCCACGTGGTTTATAGCTGCTGTGTTTTGTGTGTTAGCATTGTACTTGATTATATCTCATCTCTTTTATCATTGTCACAATTTTTGGGCGGTCGCATGGGTCTGGGATCCTAGTGGTCGGGGCCAATGGCCGTGGCATTGGTTCGGTGGCCCTCGCGGCTTGGATGGGGTACAAGAGGCGGCGAGCATGTCCAGCATGGGGAGACATGCCTTTTTCTTGCACCTTGGGATGGCAGGGCCCCTCCCCTTGTCATTCCATTGAGATTCTGGCAGCAGGCCGGAAACTTGGGAGCATCAGTTAACAACGGGTTGACGGGCCTTTTAATTCCAGCCTAGCACCCTGTGGTCATTATGCCGCCTTCTCACTCCTGCCCATGTAATTATATTCCACATTTTGCCCCAGACTGGTTTTCTGGACTTCAATTTGGTGAAGGAATTAGTCATCCTTGAGCAAGTGCTGCTTTAATGTTACATAAACTCATAGTCAGAAAAACCCAATTATTTTGCACACATTCAGATGAGCCTATGTAAGAATAGGAGTGCTAAGTACATGAAGGGAAATCTCAGAATGGCATCAAATAACAATAAATATCTACTTAAACACCATATTATTAGTATTGAGGTAACAAATATATAAAATAATTTTCAAGTGAGCTTGAGGAGTTTCAACATATAGTCTAGAACAGATTAGAAACAAATTAAGAAAATAATTCAACATATCCATTAAACTCTCTAATGGGTAGGCCATTGCCAGAGCCTACATGAATAGACAGGAAAAGATTCTTCCCTTCAGAACTTCAATTGGCTGGAAGCTGCTACCAAGAGGGCCCTATCACATGTTGTTACCAAATGTAGTTTTGAAGGGAGAGAGATGAAGAAAACTGTCATGCCCAGAGATCTCAACGTCTAGGCAGATTTGTAAGGGAGAACATGGTCTTTCAGATATTTTTTGAAAGGAGGTTCTTTGTGACAGAGTTAAGTACTATTGATATTTTTCTCTTTTGTAAGGACAGTCTAAAAGGTTTGTTAAACATTGACATTAACAGAAAGTGTTCCTATAGGCACAAAGAAAATGAGCTATTCAACTTTTATAGAAATTCAATTTTGTTTCAGCTTTGAGCTAGTGTGTTAATGTTTGACTAATGATTCTATCTATGTACACATTCAAATTGTCCAACCAGCCTTGCAATAAATTTCTGGTAATTTAGGAACAGACTGTCATTACATCTTCTGCTGATGGTATCAATTGAAGGATTACTGTCAACCAGCTAATTATCTATGTACTGTCTACTGATAATGGTAAATTGTCTTCCTAACACTGTCAGGTGTGCAAACTACTAGTATAATGTTTCAGAGATTAGCATTTGCAGGAACAGAGGATTGTAAATTCCTCGGCAAGTAGTCAGAAACTGTTGATTTATTACATGATATTAAAAGAGAAAATGCTATTGACTATGGAATTAAATTCTACCTTTTTACATTGTTTTGTAGGAAAGGATTACAGCTAATATAATGCTAGACACAGTCCAAAAGATTATTTTCCTGGGAAAACTGACTAAGGCTTTTGAAATTTTAACATGTGAGAAAGGTTTTTTTTAACATGTGTGTATGTGTCTCATTTATAGTGGAAATATTTTATATGTCCACCACTTTCCACTGTCCAGTTTTAATTTCTCTCATACCTTCCAAATATTCAGGTCATTTCCAATTGCTATTGCATGAGCTAGGTCCTTTTCAACAACTCCTAGGACGGAATGGCGATTCTACAAGCTACAGACCTACTACTTGCAGGCAACTAAGCATCACCTTAATGGTTATCCAGTTCCAGCCTCCTCAAACTTCTGCTAACAACCAGTAAAAGCTCTAGCCAAAGTAGCTGCAACAGCCATTGCTAGTGCGACCAAAGACCAAATCAGATCATTTTCTCTGTTCAGCTTTCTAAAAAGTCCAGCAATCTCCACCAGCAGCTTCAGTGGCCATTGCTAACAGAAACTTCAACCAGTTGCGTAACCAGGTCTGAATCCAGAGACTGGAATTAGTTTGACATTAGAAAGTAAAATTCAGGCAACAAGAAAGAACATATATGCCCATCAGGCATCTGAAAAACCTGGAAGCCTGATGAGCAAATATTCCCTACATTTTGTTTATTACACTCCTCCTGCTATGGCCGAAAGTCAAAGAATAAGAACCCAAGAAATGTGTGGGCAGGCAGTCCTTCTCTATTTCTGTGTCAGATCTCTAATTTTCCTGTTAATTCCTGTTGTAGCTTTGTATACCTATACAGAAATTTCAAAAGTTATACTTATATAAAGGGGCATGAGTGTAACAGATCAAAGTACAGAATTCCATGAAACTTTCTGTGATAGTGAAAGAAAAAGGAAGTCACAGGAAATCAAACATGACAAAAATGAGGAAACACACAGGCTGGGTATTTCATATATGAAATAATCACAATGATGGTAGGATGCAGATGTGAATATAGAATGGTTAGTTATTCTGTTTTCTGTGTGGAGCAAAATCAAAGCATTCTTAATGTACTTATATGTTCTAATTGGAAACTGTGGCCAAGATAATGCATCAGTCAACAACATGTAATGTTAAAATAATGAATCTATGTCCCTGACATGATTCACAACCCTTCTAGTAAACTGTAATGACGTATATTGGGGTGTCTCATATGGCATTTCACTCTGAAATGTGAGTCACAACACTATGATGCTCGTTGCCCAGTGGCATGTACTGCATGAGGAGCACACTGGTCCCCAACACATAGCCAAATCTCTTCTCTTCTCCAGAGAATACAGATGTTACACATGGTTATAATTTACCTTATAGGCTCATAAGTTGGTTTAAAATGACATAAATACTTAACAGAATACCAGCCTGTATTTTTTAACTATAACATTGCTCCCTCTGTTTGTAATTCTCATTGTTTTCTCCAGGATGAAAACATCTATTGTTCAGTTTTAGTTAACAGTTTAATTCAGTTAACAATTTTAGTTAACTTTTTGCTCCTGAAATCTTGTATAAAAATATCTTAAATACTTTCCTTTAAGAACAAGGACCCAAAAATATAATCCTAAAGCTTCTTATAATAAAGAAGTGTGCTATTCAGTTTTAGGAGTACACGAGTGCCAAAGTAGCGTTTTCCCTGAAAAAAGGTTAGGCTAAAAGGGAGTAAAACAGAAAGCAAAGTTCAAAGAAAAGAGACAATCAGCAAATTTTGAAAAAGCTCTTAATGTTTGCTCTTATTCAGCAGCTTCTTTTGTTCTTGAAAAGGGAAACTGAAATCCAGAGACAGTCTTTATATCTGACAGCAGACAGTCCAATACTTCATTAAATACATATCACAGCTTGACTTTGAATATTAAATTGTAGTTTAAACTGTCATTTTCTCTAAGTAATGACTGTTGAAAAGATGATGTACAATATCAAATCTCCTTTGTGGCTAACTGTCAAAGTAATCTGTTCCCATGCTGATAAGTTACAGGAGAGAGTTCAAGGTTGCCTGTGATAGGAATAGTGAAGATTTCACTACAGCAAAGGTGAAAAATCTTTGGTTCTCCAACTGTTCTGGCCTGCAACTCCCATCAACCCCACTAGGTACAGGACAGCTAAAGATCTCTGACACCTACTCTATAGACTGTATCTATTTACTTTGTGCTCATTATAATAAACCTGTTTCACACCAGAAACTTTGGACTTATATTGTTGGTTCTTACCAGGTGCTTCAAGTTGTATCTGGCTTTTGGAGTACCTAAGACAAACTTATTACACAGTTTTCTTGGCAAGATTTGCTCAGAGGTGCTTTGCCATTACTTTTCTTTGAAGCCAAACATGTATGACTTGCTCAAGGTCACCCAGTGGGTTTCCATAAGGGAGGGAGGGTTTTAACTCTGGTCTCCTGAAGTCCCAGTCCAACATTCAAACCAATATACTATGCTGGTTCTAATCAAGTTGGTAGATATTATTAAAATGCAAGCATTTAGTGATAAGCTTGGTAATGGAAGCACCACAGTTAAGATCCATTAATAAATCCTGGGGGAAGGAAGACACATTACAAAGTATAGTTTGTAAATGATTCACATTAACTGATGGTCTCTATAAAGCCTGAATAAAACATGGCCTTCGTTGCTTGGAGTTTTTGCCTTCATGTTCTCTAAATGTATAACTACTACAATTTGTGAACAGCATTTTATATGAGGCAGGGTTTTTTATCCTTGTTTTTCCTGACCAATGTAAAAGCAAAGGTATACATATGCTGATAAATGATTTTTTATTAAAGAATATTGTGCTAATACTACTGGAGTATAATAGATTGCATTTATATAATAAACAAAAATCAAGAATTACAACAACCCTGAATGAATAATGGTGAAGCCTAGTTCCTTCATATTATGATGCATGTCTATTTGGCTTCATTTAATTGTTTTGCTTTAATTTGATATTTACCCAGTCATGCAAAACTTTCTCCAACAACACTAATGCTATTGAATTTGCACTGAAGGAACTTTGTAACAGAGATGCTATTAAACATTTATACAACATATAATGATTCACTATCTCTTGTGCTTTCTTAGCATTTAATATGCAGTACCATATTATTATAACCTAAACCAGCCTTTTTCAATTTTTTTACCCTGGAGGAACCCTTGAAATAATTCTCAAGTCTCAAGGAACCCCTCTACAAAAACTATAGGGAACCCCTGCAAAAAAATTATAGTATCTATAGTTCAAAAATGATCTCTTGAGGAACCCCTAGTGACCTCTCAAGGAGGACCCAGGGTCCAGGGAACTGTGATGAAGAACCCTGGCCTAGAGTAATAAATTAAAGGCATCTCTATACATTGTACAATGATTTTTGGGACAGATTAACCTGGGTCCAGCCAATGAGCTATTTACTTATCAAAACTTACCCTTTAGGAGTTATGTCTGATTCTTCTAAATGCCTTAGAGTTTAGAAGCACCTCTAGGAATCCTGCCATTAAGAGAGGTGAAGAAGTCACCTCTTGTAGCAAATGTTGAGGGCAAAGAGTGGTCAAAGTTAGAGCTGTGTATGATTTGTGCCTGCCCTGCATTCCTAATGGCTGTAACTTTCACATGCAATGAAGGATGAACTTCCTGATGGCCAGAGCTGTTCAGCAGTGGAATATGCTACCTTTGAGTATGGTGGAGTCTTCATCTTCGGAGGTTTTAAGCAGAGGCTGGATGGCCATCTATTGGGAGTGCTTTGTTGTGGGTTCCTGCATGACAGGGAGTTGGACTAGATGGACCCTGTGGTCTCTTCCAACTCTATGATTCATCATGAACACGTAACAAAGCATTAGTCCAATAGGCTCTTGTACATGGAATGAGATTCAGTAAGTATTCTCCAAGATGATGGATGTCATCTTCACCTAAGCATCTTGTTAACAGCTTGGAGTATTACCTTATTCAAAGCAGAAGTTGGGAGGAAACTTCACACAAGTTTGGTTTATGCATTGGCAGACTCCTCAACAGCCTACATGGAGAAAGACGCACCACAGGTTTCCAGGAGCATGTACTGCTATCATGCTGGGACTGGTGGTCAAGAGCATGTGTTCTTCATTTTACAGATTATATGCCATACTCATACGCTCTGCAATCTTCCTAGCTGCCCATGTCTTACAAAAACCTGCTCCCCTGACTCAAATCATGATACTCTCCCTTGGGAATTGAATTAAATGAGTACAGGATTGTAGTCCAAGAGTTAATGGGACCCGAGGAAAGTGCAGAATGATCCAAAGGAAACTCTTGCCAGAGATAAAAGGCAAACAGAGACCTAGCAGCTTTGCTCTTGTTGTCAAGCATTTGAACAAAACACCTTTATTCAAATGCTCAGAGTACTATAAAATGGTACTAAATAGTCTCCACAAAGAGGCTTGTCAAGACCTCCCATTAGCTTATTTCCAATATCAGTTGAAAACACTTCTTTTTAATGGGCATTTAAGAAACGTCTGATAATTTTTTTTCACTGTCATCTTTGCTATTACTTGTTTTATAATAATTTTCATGTATTGTGTTTTTAATATTCTGCTTGCCACCTGAGGCAGTTTTTAATTGTAAAGGCTGGTGTATATATATGCCAATAAATAAATAACAAGTAATAAGCAGTTTCTTGTCATTGCAACAACTAAATATTAAGTTACTTCAAATGTTAACATTCTACTAACACCGTGTGTCATCTTATACCTCTTACTCTTAGTTAAACATGTAATTTTTCTTCTTTTAAAATGTATTGGATATAGTCCAGAAAATGTGATTACAGGCATAGAATATAAGTCTGAATCAGGAAATTCTCATTTTTAATCAAGAGGGAACATATTCTATAAAGCCAAACTACCTCATTCTTGGCACTACTTTTGACCTGCTCTGTGGGAATAATCTTCTGTAACAGATGCATAAATTCACACAGTTAAGCTGCTTCTAGAAGCTGTTCACTCCCAGTAAAATGGTTGCCAAAATATAAGTCATTTTCACTGGAGAGGTCACCTCTTTTCCAACTTGTGTTTGTAAAGAAAATGCTGAACATACATAGTAGACTGATAATTTCAGGGTGGTGTAGACACCTCCTATGAAGAGCTTCACATCTAAAACTGAGTCATTGTAGATTAGTCTGAACTCCAGAGAAGCCTGCCTCCAATTTAAAATTAATCAGGGAAGAGAAGGTAATAACTCCAAACATCTGTGACCCCCCCATAAACCTCTTCAATTGACACCTATGTACATTTGATGTAACACCTCATCTAGTTCAGTCCCCTTGCTCTGGAGGAAGATTTCCTCACTGACTCATTAAACAGCTTCCCAGTCTCATCTGTGAAAGGTAAATCTAAGCCACAGTAAGAGAAGAATGGAAGCAATTTGCACACAGATTTCAAAATCTGTCACTTGTTAATATATTCAACATTACAGTATACAGAAGTAAATTGAGGGGTAGTTAATTGAGGAAGTTTTATGTCATTACTAAAGGTTGTCAGAGTGAAAAATGGAGAATGCTCCTGTATCTTTAACAGTTGTGCGGAAGGGAAAAATTAGCATATGCTGCTTGTTACCTGGTAGTGTGGTATGTTAGGCCTACAGAAATTCCTCTTCTACACAACTACTAAATGTACAGGAGCCATCTCCACTTTTCACTCTGGCAACTCCAGTTACAATTCTGGGCTCTCGAACCTTTGCTGAAGACTTTGATGGGAACAAGGCCTGGGCACTGTCTCAGGGCAAGGATGGCCAGGACCTTACCCCTTGCCTTTCCAGCCACAGAGCTCAGCCCTACTACCATTTAATGAGTCAGGCAGAAGTGCCATCTCCCTTATATTACAAAGGTCTAGGTTTGCAAAACCAGGAAAGGGCCCTTTAACAGTCCAATTTACGGGTAGGTAAGTGGGTCTGGTAAGATGTTGCTGCTATGGCTACTGTTATATCCCTTGAAGTTGTTTCTGACTTATTCTGACTCTAAAATGAACCTATCATGAGATTTTCTTGACAAGATTAGTTCTGAAAGTTGTTTCCTTTCTCCTCCCTTGGAAGCTGAGTGTGACATGCCTAAGGTGAACTAGTCAGTTTCCATGGCCAAATGGGGATTTGAAACCTGGTCTCTAGAGCTGTAGTCCAAGTTCAAACCACTACACCATGCTGGTTCTCATGTATGGTCTTAGCCTACATAAATCTTCAGCCAGGGTTCACCTGGCACTACTAAAGGGCTTATTTTTCCTATTTGTATACAAGAGTTTCTTCTTTTAGGTTTGCTTAGTGTGGCTTAGCTTTACCTGACTTAACTTGACTCTGTTAGATGCTATAGGCTTACAGTTCATAGTTCAAATAGCCACACAGTGAAACATTTTGGGCTGCTTAATAAGATGAAGCCAGTGAACTAAGTAAGGGTTCAGAACAAGTCCCACTGGATTGAATGTGAGCTCACAATGCTTAGACCCACAATGAACAACAGAAAAGGCTAGCTTAGACCTCTGAAATATTTGAGCAATGCCAAGATCTGTCCTGCTCAATACATTTTATCATTTAATTTTGAAAGAAAACTTTAAAAAATAGTTATTACTTTTATTTCATTATCTGTTCAACTGGTAGATTATCAAATATCATTAATATTAACAGAGGGCACAGGCACTAAGTATAGGGTGAGCCTTTTAAGTATATAGCTTCCCTCATCTCTTGCTAATACTATGTCACTCTGCAATATATTTTAGTAATAAAATTCCCAGAGGTCACATCGAGAAACAGAAAAAACAATAACTAGAAAATGTCAATGATAGTCAGGCTTACATTAATATTGTTTAATGCATCTAGTGGATTGCTCATACAAAGTAATTAACTTTCATATGAGAAGGGAACAGATAAAATTCATTTTTCCCTTTCTTTTTAAACCAGAAAGCAAAATAAGTCACCATTACAGAGTAATTTTAAGTTTCATTCTATCATACAGCTATTCGTCACACTCCTGTACAAATTAGCAACAAGTCAACATAGAAGTTATTTTCTTATGTGCCTGAATAATATTCCATCTAGCCCAAAAGCAGATGACACTAGGGAAGTTTCTCAGAAGAGGGGCAAGTGCTGAAGGATGAAATATGGAGCCCTGGTCTCAATAATATCAATGTCAGTAAGTCCCAGGTGGTGGTGTGTTCTTCCTGAACTTCCAACTTAAAACTCACATATCAGATTGTGCTTTTTCAAAAGAACCAGCAAGAGATACACATAATGTAAGATGATCTATCTGAATCCATCCAAGCACCTTGAATAGCAACTTTACAATCCAGATTAAGACTTGGAAGAATTCACTACCCTATTCATATGGAAGCCACTGCATCAGTCTTGTAAGTCATTCTCTTTCTATCCAAGAAGGAACCAGGCTGAAGTTGTTTGGTGGGAAAAGCCACCATGCCTACAATCAGAGGAACTTTTAGCCTATCCTCATTGTCTAGTACAGTAGTTCTTAAGCTCTATTGCGCAGACCCCCCAGGGAGACTGCCATGTCCTCGCAGGGGTACTTCGAAGACTTGAAGAAATGTTATGAGATTTTACTATTAAACAAGGAAGGAAGGGCGGATGGATGGACAGACAGACAGGTAGGTCATACATTGCTCTCAAACAGCAGGAGTCTTTTGCCAGTGATAGACACCATTTGTACAAAGTTTCACTACAATATCTCAAACCATACAAAAGTTATGAAAACCTTTTTGATAGCAAAAAATGTACTCAGAACTCTGAGTACATTTGCTACTTCTGCAGGAGGTGAGAACATGTAAGTGAATGATGCTGAGTCAGGAGTGCTTTGATTGTGTACTCCCTCATGGCAGGAGGTTGGACTGGATGACCCTTTGTAACAGGGCCCGGAGAGGCTGCTCAGGGTGCCTGCCAACACCAACTACACAAAATTTACCTTCTTGGCCCACAATGATGAAGGAACAGAATGTTCCAGGGCAGCAGTAGTTAGTGGGAGAAAGCAGGAAGCTGCAAAACCACAGAGGAGGGAAGATGGAAAAGGTGGGGCCAAGAAAGGCAGCGGGGATTTTAAAACGGCAAAGGAAGCCAAAAGGTGAAGGGCAGTGTAACTGGAGGAGAGGAAAAGAGAGGTGACAGAGAGAAGATGAGGCCCAGGCAGACATGGAGGGAAGGTATTTAGAAACTGGCAGATGAGAAGAGGCTGGAGAAAGAGAAAGGCTAAGTTTGAGCCCAGCTGGTGGAAGGATGAGGGAAATGCCTGAGAGGTGACTTGAAGAGAGGCTGAGCTCAGTTGGAAAAAGAGTTATTGGACATTTCTAAGGCAAGATGGGCCAAGAGTCTTTGGCAGCCCAGGTGGGTGGCCTGGTGGGTCAAACGCAATTTATGGGGGAGGAAGAGGATGCCAAGAAAGCTCACAAAAACCCCAGAAAGAAGGACTTCGAGAGTCTCCGTGTTAGGAAGATAGGGATAGGTAGAAGACAAAGGCCCTTTCCACAGTATGATGCCCTCGCATGCCGTCCCATCACAATCCTGGCAGCACCTCTACTGAGATGGGAGCATGTCCTCTAGTGCTCCTCCCTACTCCTGACTTGCTGCCTGTGAAAGGGAACACAAGGGACATGCTACTTCTTCTGCACTGCAGCTGACTGTCTTCCCATGTTGCAGTGGGGAAGGAAGTGCATGATTGCACTTCCAGCCCTTCTGCGTGGCTGGCTGTGACAGAAGGCTCAAACAATTGGGGGTCACTGACAGAGATTTTCCATTAATGATATACCCCGCAACTGCACCACCTGGCTAGAAGGGTGGCATCACAATGTCATGCAGAAGCCTATACTTGCAAGAATTCTGTATCCCAACAACAACTACACAAAACTCAAACCTATCTCGCAGCATGTAGTAAGGACTTTAGTGCAGGCCATTACATTAAAACAGACATGAAGATGATCAAGTTGAGACAGAGCCGTTGGGTAAACGAAGATTTATTCAATGGCTGATGGTGTAACATGGAAGGGGAGGCCAATCCGTTTAGCTGACAGACTAATTCTTCTTGCAACCAGGGCCTTCTCTCATCAGATATTGGCAAACCTTTACTATGAACTCTGGGTATGCTCCAAATATGTCTAAAAGTATGTGACTGGAAGCAAGTTGGAGCTCCTAAAGATCATATGGGTGGGGACTGCTGAGCATGCTAATTTATACATACACACACCTAGTTCATCCTCCACAATCTGTTTCTCCCTTTCTGGCTCTGATTAACACAGCTGAGCCTACCTGAAGAAAAAGTTTCTGGGAGCTGGAAGCATGAAATGCAAGGGAGTCAATAAATGAGGACCTCTAAGGAAATTAAGATTTTAGGTGCAATCGCAACATCATTCAATTTTGGGCTCCACTGTGCTCAAACAATTCCATGTTTTGTTTTGCTTTAAGTAATGTGAACATGTAGTTATTTTGACAACTGGATTTTGGGGCACTTAGACTGTGGAGCCTGAACTTGTCTTCAGTGATGTCTCAAGTTCAAGAGATCATGCAACAGAATATATGAATATTTTCAGAGCATTCATATTGCAGTTGCTAAAAACAGCTAATGGGGTGACCCAAACAATTTTACTCATCAACAACTGTATCAGTCCTATTTAAAAGGCCTTCTGCCAGTGAAAACTTAAGGGGACAGGACTGCATATTTTTAATTTCATCGCATACATTCTAGTATAACCTCCATTTTGTAGAACTTCCAAAAAATCTGGTTTATAAACTTAGTTGTTGAGTTAGTCCCATCTTCACATTAATCTACTACATAAAAGTGAATGTGTGTCTGCGTGTTTGTCTGTTTGTCCACATCAGTATATGACCGGCTGTGTGAGGCGAGAAGACCGCATATGATTGGCTGGCTGTGAAGATTCCATGGAATCCTGAGGTTGGCAGTTTAGGGAGAGGCCTTCAGAATTCTCACCAGAGAGCCCTTGGGCCTCAGGCCAGTTGCAATGGAGATGAAGCCTACCATCAACAAGGATGCCAGAAAACTTTTGGGATGCGTATGTGAGAAAAATTAAAGTGACATACACAACATAGTTACACGGTCTTCTCGCATCACACAGTAGATTGTATGGGTTCTATACATGAAGAATCTTAGAGTTTAAATTCAAAACAAAAAATGCTTCCAGAAAAACATAAAGTCATTGTACAAATTCAACAGAAAGCAAAAAAAATCAAAAGTCATTACATCAACATTGCCAGAGAACATAGATCGGATTGGGGACTATGGGAAAACGTTATAGGTACTGGAATAGGCCAGTTGCTATGGAGAAAATGCCTAGCAGCAAGGTGGAGGACAGTGTATTCCCGCAGGAACCCAACCTTTGTATGTTAACAACTCTGAATAAAGACTGGACTGGGGAATATGGGGAAAATTTACAGGTACAGGAAAAGGCGGGTTGCTATGGACATGAGGCCTAGCAGTAAGGAGGAGGACAGTGTACTCCCTCAGGAACCCAAACTGTGTATGTAAATAACTCTGAATACAGATTACATTGGGAAATATGGAGCAAAGTTACAGGAAATGGAGAAGACAGTTTGGTGAGTTCTTCAGAGTAAAATAAAAACCCTGGGCAAGGCTGGGTAAATACTCCAGTTCTAAAATATACGTTTCAACCTTTTGCCTTAACTGATTTGAGGATTGGGCGATTTGCGGATTGGGTGGTCAGCCTCTCAAAATAAGGAATGGCTACAGGGGAGGTCATGGAAGGAAGAGATCTCTTAAAGGATTAATCTTTCACTACTCATTGTCACTGTTTACTTCCTTGCGTTTATCTTTGCTCAAAGTGATGAATAGACTGATCTTTTGCACTTTTGTTATACTCCATTTCTCTTATTCCTCTTGTACTTGATTGTTTCTTTCAGCATAGGCTTGGCCAACTTTGATTGGAATAATTTTAAAAACCTATTCAATCTATGATATCTCTTGTGTTTTATGACTTGCGTTTGTGTTAACAGAGAACACAAACAGCCAACGCAGAGATGAATGACTATCTAGAGTATGACTAGAGAGTGTCTGGCATCAATGGAACCTACTAATTTCCATTTTTGGTGCTAGCTCGGTTACCAGTCTCTTCAGTATTGGACCTTCTCTCCTATATTTATCTTTAAATGTGAGCTTGTTCTATTTAAATCTATACAGTTGTAAGATATCTGGCTTCCTACTTTTGAGAAGAATGTCCTTGTTTCTGACTCTGCACAACCCATAATGTTTTACATTCTGCTAGAGTCTTCTCACAGGTCCCCATGTTTTAGATATTTTGAAAGAATACTGCCTAAAACTTCCTGTAGTTTAGGTTCGAACACACAATCTCACAAGTCTGAGCAGAAGAACAAACTCTTTTTTTAAATGTATAACACTAACGAATGTTTGCAATGAATGGCAAACATACCATAACACCATAAACACACTCAACACATACCATAAAACAGGCTTGGAAAATCTTTGGCGCAGTGGTTAAATGCCAGTACTGCAAGCCACAAGGTTGTGAGTTCGATTCTGCCGGGCTCCAAGGCTGACTCAGCCTTCCATCCTTTCGCAGGTGGGTAAAATGAGTACCCAGCTTGTTGGGGGCATGTATAGAAATGTATCGAAATACATGCTATTTGTAAGTTGTTCGCCGCCTCGATCCATATGGAGAGGCGGGATACAAATAAATAAAATAATAATAATAATAATAATAATAATAATAATAATATAATAATAATAATATTTTACCATCCACCACACCCTACCCAATAATAGGGACAATGAAGTAGGTCATGAACAATTAGAGGTCAGTGGTTCTATAGATCATATTTTTACTGAGAAACAGAAATTATCTCCTCTCAGTTCATATGATATTGGAATAACCTTAGTAAAAGATATGAATATAACTACAAAAGAAACAGAGGGCTTCAGAAGTCTGCCTTTGCTTTCTGAATAGGATATTTTATTACTTTGCCTCACTTCTAGAAAATTCATCCTCATGCACTCAATCTGTCCCTTGATCTATGGCTTTTCTTATTTCCATAGGCTTGATTTCTGACTACAGATTACAAAAGTGGCTTGCTACCAGATAAGCCTGAAACACTCAACACCAAGAAATCAACATTAAAAGCACTTAAGAGCAATTAAATTACAGTTGCACCTCTCCTTCTCTTCCCCACCACCCATGCACACACAGTATTATAAGGCAGCAAATCCAAACACACTGATATCCAGTTCTGTAGTGCTCTGGTTTCCAACAGTCCCAGAGGAGCTTGAATCTTTAGTTTAGAGTGTATCCAGACAGCACAGCTGTAACAGTTTGATACCACTTTTAACCATGACTATCTCACCCTACAAAATCCTGGGATCTGTAGTTTGGTGAACTACTTAGAATTATTCTTAAGCAAAAACAAAGATCAGCCACTGCTAAGTGCAAACCTCCAACTAGTAATCTGTTTAACCCTTCATTACAGAATGAAGACTCAATGTGGAATTAAATCAAGCCATATCATTATTAAACTAATTATAATTTGAATGAACATATTTCCCTATAAAGTATGGGTTGTTGACTAATTGAAGACTACTCATTAATAGCACAGGGGTCTCCAAAGCATAAAGGGTGATACCATGCTGCCTCCAAGTATGGCTCAATAAGGAAGCCATCCCTTCAACAATCTCAAGATAACAGTTTTTACAGAAATGGAAATGCACTCACCACGCTCCCTTCTATCCTACATCATCTCCATGATCATAGGAGAATCATTGACAATCATAAATTTAAATTCCTTTCATCCTTTTGCAGTATGAAGTAGGCAAAAATTGGAGGATCTAAGGGCCCCCAATATTTCTATTAGGCCCAGTAGATAACTTGAAATAATCTCAAATTGCTTTCAGGGACAGGTGGGTGCAGATGCCATATAGTCTATAAAACAATGCGTATAATATGTAAGAGCTTCCTAGAGACCCCCAACTTAGTTCCAAACCATTCAACAACAATCAACCACATCATCATGAGTTTTCATTCCTCCAAGGGTAAAGGTAAAACAATGCCCAGAACAGGACCAAAAGAGTAAACTTGCACCAACCATCCAAAATGAAGACTCAAGAAATATGAAGTACTTAGAATTCTCTCCTAGAGAGCCCTTGTGCCCTCCCTTCCACTCTCTTACATAAAGCCAAAGACTGACCAATGCAAACCACAAATCCTCAACTAATCAATTGTTTCTTGTCCTTAATGAACAAGTCAATCCTACCAGACCACTATTTTCTAACGGTCTGTGACTCCATCTACCATGTTATGTCTTTTATACTGATTCACATACTTGTATCAGAAAGCATCTGAACACGCCAGTTTAGGCACTACAGCAAAAGATATTTTCCTTTACAAAGATCTCCCTATTTATTTTAAGTAAACGTATTTGTTAAAGATTAGGCAATTTAAAAAAGGATGTGTTTCACATTAATGCATTAAGTATTTCCATTAAACCAAGTATATGTATACCAGCACAACAAGAATAATAAATGTCCCACGGCTCTTTCACTTAAATACAGCATTCCTTGTTCTCTTATGCAATAATGCTGATACACCACTGGGCATAAAGCAAACAAACGTGTGTTTTGCTGGACATTTCCTCGGAAGAATTAATATGCGTAATTGGAATAATTCTGAATTTCAAAACAGGTTTTCTTGGGTTTACACTTGGTTTCACTTTGATGTGCAGACTCCATAGTTCGAACACTTAAAATGAAACAGAAAAAAGTAAAAAAAATCAGATGGTAACAACTCTCACTGTCATCTCATATAATGCTGCCTTTCGCTGGCCAATGTTTGCTTGCATTTTTGCAGCTTCACAGGCTTTTAACTATCTACTGCTTTCTCTTTGCTGTTTGCTTTGCCCTTAACTCATTTGTTCATCATCCCAGCTTCCAATCTTATTCTAGCACTACACTGAACCATTTGTTTCTTAGTTTCTGTTCTTTACCTGTTCTCACAGATACCTTACTCAGCTTTGCCCATAATAGCACAGACACTGTGTAGTTCACACGACACCTCACTGTTTTGAACTGTTGTCTTCACTAACCTCTTTGCTTTTTGCCCATAACAACATTATTGTATCTTTATGGTTTTAAGTCATTGGTCCCAGAAGAACATGTGCACAGGAGTTTCTTTATTCTTTAACGTGTGTTCAGAATCCTTGCAAGAAACCAACAAAACTCTTTTCTTTGAATGCAATAGGTTGGGTAGGATAAAAGCCAATAATACTGTCACTTGTAATTTAGTAAAGAACAGACTTTGGCCACACATATACATGTACAAACAAACACACACATGCACACTTTTTTAAAACAGCAAAACTACTGCTACTTGACAGTTATCCCTGACAACTCTGTGATAAGTAGTTGTTTTGAATAAACCCTCTTATACTGATAGCAGCACTAAGCTCATACAGGAAGGCTTACATATATATACTCTCTCATTTGCAAGGTAAGTCATATAGAAATCATAAATCAAAAGTCTAAGAGTAAAATCTTCGCTGACCAAGATGGCAAAGGTCCAACTGAGCCAACTACAGACCAGCTGTAGCAAAGTTGAGTCCAAACTCCCAGTCTATAGATGGTAAGTATTACTTTGAGCTATATAAACAACCTGGCCAGAGCAGTAAATGTGTCCATGGATGGAAGAAGCCATGGTGTAACTCAGCTTTTGCCTTGCCGTGCCCTGCCTCTGTACCTTTCTTTGGCTTTTCTGGCATCAGATCTTAAACAGCAGAGATGTTCTGATCCCAAGGTGCTCTGTTGGTAAATCTCTTGAGATCAGACTGTTCATATCTAATCATCCGGCACATCTCTGAGTTAGGACTGACCCTGCTTCACCTGAACAAAATGGCCAAGGGCCAGCTGAACGGGCACTAGGCCAGTCAAAGCTGAACTCAATCCAAAATTCTCCCAGCCTAGCATTTCTACTAGCAGAAGGAATTAGTGCCTAATTCTATTGTCCTACGACCACTGCAACACAAGTCAGGATTCCATTGTTACTTTTTAGAGGCATGTAATGATGATTGTAATCTTATCCTCACCTAATTAAAAGAAAACTATGCATCTTTAGTAGTATTGCCTCTTATGTATACTGCTATTATGTGACAAATAAAAGCAATAAGAAGCAACTATGAAAATATTTGTTTTAAAACTCATATTAAATTCAGAAGTGTAACTTTCACATTAGCTCCCTGGCATGATGATAAATTAAACAATTCACATCCAAATATATCTCACGCATATTTAACCATATGTATCCATACATGGAGATACGCTGGGGAGGAAAAGTCACTTTGTTTTTTAGGAATGAAATTAATATCAAAAATATGTTGCAGTTAGCCCTTCCGGTCGCACTGCGGGCACGAGTGGCAGCTCGGAGTGAAGCTGCGCAATGGTGCAGCCCCAAGCAGCCACCCGCTGGATTCCAGCCTCTTCTTTTGTAACCCTAGAAGTGGCTATACATCCCTCCGGTACAAGGGGTGTGGAAGAGGTCCGAAGGGGACCCCGTAACTGGCGTCTGGCTCTACCCGGCTGGGGGAGCGGAAAATGCCAGGGGGTCGAAGGACTATGATGGAGCCAGCAAGGTCGTCGCCAGAGTGGCATAAGCGCCGCTGTCAACTTTTAAACAAGAAACAAGTAAGAAACGAGTAAGAAACATGTAACCTGTTCTGGACTTCAATTCTGAAAATATCACATCGGAATTTGGCTTGCAACAGTGCACAGGAGTGAAGGAATGGAAGGACCCAGAGGAAATGTGAGTGTGTCATAACAGAGTTCGTCTTAAAGGGGCGGCTGATTTTAAAGAAATGGCTAAGAGGCTTTTCTGCTTTTCTTTCGAGGACTGAAGTTATCAATGGTAAAATGATTTCTGATTTGCAACTTGGATTTACAGATTGAAAATGCCAAATAATTGAATGGTTGTACTGGATCAAGGAATAAGATTGGACTTTGCAAGATTTAATAATCTCCATTTGGACATTGAACTTTCTTTATTTCTACATTTGACTATTTTGGTTGATCTGAGACGATGGGCGTTTTGGCTTTTTGACTCTGGATTTCTTACCTTACAAGAATACTTCAGGAGGCAACAGTTATCGAGCAGTGCTTCTTCTTCTTTTTTTCCCCAGCTCCTGCTATGTGAGACTTGTTTCCTAATTTTTTTTTTTCTTGAATCTGGACTGTTGTGACTGGTGAGCCTGTGCTGGAAGGTCACTTAAGCAAAATATCCTCACTCCCATGGACAGAGCGGCTTGGAATTTAAGCGGCTATGAGAATACAGGGAATCTTCAGAAATGAATTTCCAGGCAGCAAAATCCAAAGATGGGAGGGGGGAACAGGAGGTGGATTTAGGCACAGGACTCTGAATTAGACAAGTGGTTATGTACCTTAGCAATGTCAATTAAGCTTACGTATTTGATTGATATATTGTCATTAATATAGACATTGTGATATTGTTAAAGGGCTGATGGGGGGTATCAGGATTGGTGAGCCAGTGCTGGAGGTCATTCAAGTAAAACATTCTCACTCCCAAGGACAGAGCAGCTTGGAATTTAAGCAGCTATGAGACTATAGAGAATCTTCAGAAATGAATTTCCAGACAGCAAAGTCCAGCTGGAAGAGGGGAAGGGAAGGTAGAGTTATGCACAGGGCTCTGAATTAGACAAGTGGTTATGTACTTTAGCAATGTCAATTAAGCTTACGTATTTGATTGATATATTGTCATTAATATAAACATCATGATATTGCTAAGGGGTTGATGGGGGTTGTATAGGACATAAGTACAGAAATGGGAAACAAGACACTTTTAAGATAATGGAATCCAGGGCAAGAAGATGAGTGACTGTTGCAGTAATAATAGCTCAGACTGCCAGATATACACTGATAGGTATATTTTAGAAATTGTAAGATTTCAAGTTATAAGTGGTGGAGGACTTAAAAAATATATGAGAAGATAGCAGAATATTTAAAAGAGACAAGCAGAGAAACGAGAATAGATTGGAATTTGACGATTAGAGAAAGGCAGAATAGCCAATAATGGATGACAACTGGGAACTGTTAAGTGAGAATGACTATATTATGATTGTGTGGGAGAGGGAAATGCACGCTCAAACAGTTGAGATAACATTAACATAATGTTTATATTACATAAATGTAATAAGTGGAGTGAATTTCAAGAAAGGAAGACCAGATCAGAGTGGAAGATCAGAAACAACTCATGTAAAACTACAGGTTTAAAAAATCCTTTTTTAATTTGTGAAAATTTAATAAAATTATTTAAAAAATATGTTGCAGTTAGATCAAATAATACTGAGAACAATTAACCTCTCAAATGTTTATTTCAGTACAGATTTAAAAATTAGGTTTCACTTTCATTTCATTCTTTTAAGAATTCTTCATAATTCAATAGAGGTACTCTTGCATTAAAGTCACTCACTGCATAACTGTAAATACGTTCTGCACTAATTGAAATAAAACAAATCCCTTGGAAACAACACTTTGTCTCATTCCTCTCAATACAGCTTTTAAAAATCGCTTAGCTTTTGACAAAACTCACCAATAAATCAAGTAACTGAATGAATTTACATTACTTTGTATTTATTCTGCAGCTGCAAAACTGTGATGTGCTGAAGGCAAAGGAACATCCCTACGGCAAGCTGTTCCCCTTTCCAGCTTGGATGTTTAAAACATTTTGGGACATGAAGGTCTGCTATCACTCAGACAGTTGCCACATAGTCTCATGCATGCTCCTATAAGCTAAGAAGAAAGAGACCAGCTTGGGTTGAGTGAAAAATTTACTCAGCTCACATTTCAACCCACATTTACCCTTTCTAAATAGGAACACAAACTGGAACTCAAGGGTAGTGCAATCCAAACTCAAAGATATGCCCTCTATAAGGGCAACTCTTTCGCCTGAAGAAATCACCTTCTGCTAGTAAAACCGCTCTTCTGTCACCTGATCTTAGAGCTATGAGAACATAGAACTGGCAAAACTGTTCTTCCAGCTAGTATGTGCTAGCAAAAGAGCCCAAAATGGGAGAGAGAGGTGGCCAAGCAAGGGAGGATCCAAGCTGCTCTAGATGCAAATCCACTTCAGTCAGGGATATAGCTACAATATAAGCACAAAATGAGGCCAGGCTGTATATGTAGTGCTCAGTCAGAGAGCCAGCATGGTATAATGGTTTGAGCACTGGACTACAATTTTGGAGATCAGGGTTTGAATCTAAACTCAGCCACGGAAACCTACTGGATTACCTTGGGTAAGTCCTTCTCTCAGCCTCAAAGGAAAGCAAAGACAACTCCCCCTGAATGAATCTAGCCAAGAAAACTTCAGGATAGTTTTCCTTAGGGTCACCATGGTAAGTTGGAAATGACCTGAAATTGTTGTTTCAAAGTTGTTCTAACAGAGGTACATTGGGAGAAATTTGGATTCAGTACTGCTACAGCTGATTTAGTATCAATTCACTTGGACCTGGTCAATTAGGACTGTACATTTGGATGTCAAAATTTGTACTCTTCCAAAGGTTATGATGCTGTTGGCGAGAACAGAGTACAAAAGAAGTGCACATCTGAAAAAAATGTATGCTAAAACTGTATTATTTTAAACATCATACAAAAAATTGCACAGTTGTGAAAACACAAACATAAAGACTTTATTGAACAGCATGGCCACTTTCAAAATATGTACACAACTATTGTGAAAACCAACTCATCCATATTTGTAATGTGCAAGGAAACAATAATCAAAGCTGAAGCTTTTATTGTCTGTAATTTGTGAATGTTAATTCAGCTGTCTCTCTTTCAAATCTTCCCTTGAAATTCCCTTGTTGCACAACAGCCACACTGAGATCAGTGATACTGCCCAGGGAGACCAAGGTTTTAACATTGGGGCTGCTGGTGTAACATGACATATACCATGCTAGAGGAGGAGCAAGTGAATGAAATCCTAGAGTTGTAGGTGAAACTGTTAGGACCTAAAATGTTGTTGCAAGACTAGATGCGAGGACAGAGTTACAGTTTTGCAGTAGGATCTGTCTGTGTATCTGTGTTGTGTTCTGTTATATGTTCAGACTTGCACAGGTATCTATAGTCAAGTTAAACATCAGCCACCTAAACCTTTGAGAGAGAAGTATTATTATCCAGAATATAATCAAGCTTGTTGGTGATGCATTTAGTTGTCTCTGCTACAGGTGCAACTGTAAGTGACAATGAAAGGGTTCTGTCATTTTCTCTTTTGGAGTCTGATTCATAGTATGGTTCCCAAATCTTGCCTTGTTAATTTGTTTTTTTGTTTTTTTCCACAAATCTTTCCTTGTCAATTTTTTTTTTTTTTTACCACACTGGGTGGACATTGTAGTTTGAGAAGTGTCTGCTATAAATCCATGAACTGTCTTTGTCTCATGGATCTAGGAAGATGCGATATGATAAAGTTTGACTTCAGACAAGAGATTATACAACTGACTCTGAATGGAACCCGGAAGCTTATAAGTACGTGTATTATCAGTACGCTTCTACTATGGTATGGTGCTGTATGTCCATTATGCGGTGTCACAAAAGCACTGAGAAAATGAACCTGCTGTGTGGACTATTCCAAGCTGAGGCTGACAGTAAGTAAACATTACTGAAGTCTGCTACTACTTCTCAAGTAATTCCTTTCCAGGGGTACTGATGATAAAGATGTCATCCTCAGGCAGAGGAGACAAGTTGGGTACAGGGGCTGTAGAAAGCATTGTTTCAGATAAACCACTCTAATCTGGCCCTCACAACTCTTTATACCCAAGATTCAACAATTATACACCACACATCTCAAGAAATGGATTCTAACACATCAAAGCTCATACTATACTACATAGTGCAGTTTTAAATGCACTATGAGATACTCTGGCCTAAATTCCACTGCTAGTCCCAACTAGAGTAGACTGACTGAATCAACAGGTTGTACATAAAACCCATCTTACTATTCAACAGATGATAAATCAGCTCTACTCTGGCCGGGAATAACAAGTGAATTTAGGCCTTTTTCTTCCTTTCCACATTATACAACTTCTTATAGCAACTCTAATGTCTGAAACTCATCTTTAGCTCACTTTAGTCTCGGCCAACAGAGATGCTCACCAGTTACCTAACTCTGCAGAAACATTCCATGTCAACGCCACAATGATAACAGCCTCAATATAACAACCAAAATGTATCTGGTGACCACAGTTTTTCCAGCATCTACAGGAATCCTGGAAATAAGACCACATTCATAAAGTTATTACTGTTTAATGACCAAGAAATTTTTAAGACAAAATTGCAGTAAAAATTTCCAATATGCAATTTGCAACCATTAACAGCCACTGTACAATGTTCAAAGGCTTTCAAACAGAACGCTTTTTCAAAGCAGTACAATACTTCACAATAAACAGTGTGATTTATATCCTTCTAAAATGAGATTATGTCAGGACATTTTCATTTAGAAACATAACATCCAATAACAAGATTTTGGGATTGTTTTTATCAGCATTTTTGAGAGCATCTAAGTGTTAGAATAGATTTTTAAGACTCCACAAAAGAAATCACTAAACAAAGGAAAACAGTAATTACTCTTTAAATTATTATGCTACAATTAAAATGCCTTTGGTAACAGTCACTAGTGTTTCTGAAAAAGAATCAATAGAACACATGTGCTGCAGTACTCATTAAACTTAGTTCAGGTACACAATGTCAAACAGATTATAGGCACTATCTTATCTTTGCCTTACCCTACTGGATAAGAAACTATTAAAAATGTGCACCAAAAATAGGAAGAAACACTAGTATAATGGATTTATGCTGGTATACCTTTGTCATAACACCACTTTATATTATGTTAACAAATATGCTGCGGCAAGTGCTAAAAACAGTCAGACTCTTGTACACAGACGGGGAAGATCAAGACTTACTCAGAATCCTATGTTCAATCAGAGGGTGATACTGCCAAAATTCTAGTGTAATGTAGTTGCTTGAATGTTGGAACGTGACTCTGGAGACCAGGGTTTACATCCCCATTTGGCTGTGGCCTTGAACAGGTCACACTCTCCCAGTTTCAGAGGAAGAGAAAAATCCCTCTGAACAAATCATGGCAAGAACATTCTGTGACAAGGTCGACTTAGGATCAATGTAAGTCATAAATGACTTGAAGGCACACAACAATAATGTTACACACAGGGAAAAAGGTAGTCACCTGATATTCACATTTTTGTAAGAATTTTTTTGACAACAGAATTTTATCACAAAATCAGAAGAGTAAATATCAAAGGATACTTGCACTTAGTCTGCATATTGACAACAGAAGTGCAAACAAGATAATATCTTATTAAAATGAAAACTGAACTAATTTCTACTACGTTCTTACCAGCTATTCTTGCACATGGGGCTTCAGCCAACTCTGGCATCAGTGAAGTTTGAAATTTTCTGGTTTACCATCACCTTTGAACTAGCTCTTTAATTTAGCTTTTTACCTTACCAGTGCTTTGCAATTTGTTTTTCAACAATCTATCTAGTTTAAACATAACCACGGTGCCAGGAAAAAAAAGCCTATCCCTGGCAATCAATCCCTACTTTTACAGAGATTCTAATATCAGTCTCTTCTCACATACATCTGTAACAGTCTATGAACTTTTAGTGAACTAAAACATTATGGCAAAGAGGAAGTCTTATGCAAGCCCCAGGCCCCCTCCCCCAGTTTGGTCAAGAACCACAGGTTGACCAAGCAAAGCAGTTTCCCATTTCCTGGACCATCCTGGCACAATGCAGATGAAAAGTAAAAGCAGACCCTGGTATAACCTACGAGATCCTTCTGTGTACAATAGCTAGTCCTTTTCATAGAAAAACTGGGCCATTAATGTTTTATATATAACTTATACAAACTGGACAGTTGGGCAGTACTAATGGCTATTGCTTGCCTGATCATCCTCTTTATATTTCCTTTAAAAACCAAGGAAGCTAAAGTTATGAATACAATTATCTTTGTCCCAAAACCAGCTGGAAGAGTATTAGTTTTATTTCTATCATCAGGATCAACATACTACACAGAGACTAACAGTCTCCAAATTCAGCAAACTAGATCTTACTGTAATCATCTACTGATTACTGGTCTGTTTCTGAGTACAATTCAAAATGCTAGTTATGATCTATAAAGCCCTACATGGATCAGGTCCAAAGAGTGTATGTCCCCCTATGAGCCTGCCTAAGTCTTTAGATCCTCAGGGAAGGGCCTTCCCTTAGTTCTATCATCATCAGATACATTTCACAAGGACACAGCAACCATAATGGTTGCTCCCAGACTGTGGAATTCCCTCTCATGAAAGACCAGTTTGGCTTCACTTCTGCTTTCCTTGTACTGGTAAGTAGGGATCTTTTTATTTAGAAAGGCCTTTAGCTGTTAATTGGTTGTTGAAGAAAGGTCTTTTAATGGAGTTGCTGAAGTTTTATCTTCTATGTTTTAAACACTTTTGAATTGTTTCAAGTTAACGTTTTTTCAAATGGATCGCTTATTTGTTATTTTATCTTTCATTCCACCAATTGCTTTAGCTGTATTTTGTTTAAACTTATGTTGGACATCTCTTTGAATCCCTGTTAGCAAAAAGGTGAGGTGTTAAATAAATAAATACAAATATTAATACTCTGAAACCTTCCAGTTCTTGAGAATTCACATGTAATTTGAGCCTTCACAGTTACAGAAACAAGTTTAGGAAAGAACTTTAAGACTACAGACACCCTTCCACAATTATGAGTTTAACATTTGCAGATTTGACTATTTGTAGATTATTTTGCTGCCACCTCCACTGCTGCTGTATGCCATTTTTAATAGGGATTAATAGGGACTCATATTCGATAAGTCTCACCTCATGGGAGACTATGAGAGACTGCGAGAGACTGCAACACGAGGTGAGACATATAAGTCCCTACTAAAAATGGTGGAGGGCAGCAGAGGAGGCAGCAGCAAGCTCCACCAGATACCCATTTCTGCATTGCAAAGGAATTCCGCTTCCTTGAAGACAGAGTTGGCCAGATTATGTGCCCCCCACCAAGTAATCAAACTTTTCATGCACTGTACCTCTGAATCCACAATGTGTTAAATATTGTCTGGGGGGAGCTATTGATATTTGCATTTTTTTCCACTTTTGCAGGGGTCCTGCACCTCAACCCCTATGAATGTGGAGGGATGACTGTATTTGTCTCCATAACTTGCAAATGATTTGGCACCTGGAGCTTCGTTGTAGGATGATACCTAATCCTCATTTACAAGCTTTATTACATTAAAAATTTCATCTTTGTACAAAATTTTGAGATTGCATGTTGCAGAGCAACATGGGAATATGGATTTGTTTGTAGTTAAGAATGGTGCATGCACTATTTTTCTTTTCTTGTTTTTTTTTTCTGTCAAGCAAAAGACAGCTCACTATCTGTTCAACAGTCCTAGGACACTTCATTAATTTTTGGCTTGCTATACCTACACAACATCCTGCCTTCTTATCTTTCAGTCAGGTTGCTGTAGGGAAACAAATCCTTGAGGGCTAGTATAGAAACGTTATTATTCTCACAAGGCCATGACCTTTCTCAGTAGATTGGAACATTATCTACCTTCTCTGACATTAATGTGATGTTTGGCACAGGGGAAAAATTAAATTCTATCTGTCCCTTCAGTGACAGCAATTTCTAATTTATTCTATCTTCACAAGAGAGAGCATATATAGAATTACAATCAACCTTTTATAAAAGTAAAACCACATTCTGATTTTCAAATGGAAGCACTTCTGCATTAGACTAAGAATTTAGCTTCACACTGAAGCTAAGTAAAGATGAAGTCGAGGACACTAAATATAAGTTCAACAAGCCATACTGACCTAAAAACACTACAACATAAATGAGGAATTTTACAGAGGAGGAACTTAAAAACAAGAAAGATCTCTTTTAGTTCACCACTACAGTTCAATACTGGGTCACTTTCCTTTTAATGACAGCTGAGTACCTCACCCCCTTTTTCTGATCATTAATAACTATGACCAAACCCTATCCACCGCTGAAATGTTCCCCATCCTGTATGCAGAATAAGTTATTGGCCCTATTATGTTTACATCCTCATTATTTTTACAAAAGGGTTATGTTTTCCCGTAACTCATGCCTTCTACTCTAGAAGACGGAAATATGGTTACAACTATGCTTTAGAAAGGTCACAGCTGATAACAGCATTATGAGAACTGTGAATAAATAATGATGTCTGAAAATAGAGAAGCAGTTAAAGGCACTGAAGAGGAACAATGTGCAGAGCTGGTCATGACCCACAAGGGAACAAACTGATAACCTGCATTGGAAGAGTTCAACATGTATCACTACAACTTCACTCAGAAGCAAGGCACTTTCCAAGTGGGAGATGAACTATCAAAACATTCTAACAAAAAGGCCTGTGAAACATGAAAACAGATATAACCAAATATACAAAAGTATCACTTTTATATTTATCATAATTCTATTTATACAACTTCTGTTTTAACTGCAGTACTGAAATAAAAAAGTATTAAAACACATGCTTTTTTCTCAATGTCAATTTTGTAATACTTAAATGAAAGATAATTGCTAAATTCAGAGTAGTGTCAAACTACTTGGATAGCTAAATCCCAGTTCACATATTATACACATTAGACCAGATAGTACAACTCAGAACATTTCACATAAGAGTTTGGAAAGACTGAATATATCAAGGAACTTGCCTTTTGGACTCTCTGAGGTATTGGTTCACAAAGCACAGCACATGAAAATTCCCAGGTCTGGACCTTTGCTGTATATGAGCTTATCTGATCAAGTTCAGGAGAGCACTCTGATCTAACAGCTGGAATTTTCTATGCTGTCTGTAACCTTTCCTTTTTTAATTTATTATATTTATATAGTCATTTTAACAGCAACAGGACTTTCAAAATAGAACATGAAAAAACTCTACCTCACTTTAGCTCAATTTGGATAAATGCTTGACAGATGGAAGCTGCAGTTCAGTAACACTATTCATTTGGTTATCATTTTTCAGGGTCCTGGCCGAAAACAGTAAGGGGCATTATTTGCTTTTACGCTATACTGTGAGTTTCTCAAAAGTATCTGCCTAGCCACTACAAGAACCACAGAGTAGAACTCTTCTGTTACCATAACTTTTTGGGGGTCCTGGGGGTCCCAGTAACTGAATTAGTTATTTTGAGTTCAGGGAGGTCCCTGTCACCAAATCAGTTATTGAGTTCAGGGAGGTCCCTGTCACCAAATTATTGAGTTCGGGGACCTCCCTGTCACTGAATTAGTTGAGTTCAGGGAGGTCCCTGTCACCAGAGATGTTGCCAGAGTTTCCGGGGGTCCTGGTCACCAGATAGGTTGCCGGAGTTTCTGGGGCTCCCGGTCACTGCCCGAGTTTTGTGGGATCCTTCAAAGGACACCTAGTCTGACCTCAATTTTAAGGGGGTTTCCAAGTTACACCAAGCACGTGCCCAGCATACCGGAGAGGTAGGGTAACCTAGCAAGACCTTGTACCCAGCTTTTACGGGGTCAGGCCAAGACCCAGACAAAATAAGTTTATAATTATTTTCTTTATTTAAAACCTAAGCACTTACACACCCACTCACACAGACCTCAGAAAAATAAAGGGAGGAAAATTGATAGGGGATTTAAAGAAGGATATTGGGGGAATACTACAACTGATCCCGTAGTCCGGGAAGCCGAAACAGAGCCAGAGAGTTGGGAATGGTGAATCTTAGCACGTGGAGGCTGAGGGGAAGGCTTCGGACAGCAGAGCGGCAGCAGGACGGGGAGGAAGCCAAGAGCAATCCAAGGAAGCACTCAAAATCAGGGGTTTTCATAGGGGAAAATGTACCTGGAGGCTAGCCCTTTCCCGGGGAGAACAACAGATTCTCAAGCAGAGACAAAGCCTTTGAAAGGTCAGTGCTTGACTTGATGGGTTTTCGTCTGGGTTGTCAATAGCGCAGACAGTATGCAAAACAGGGGGCATTTGACAGTTGTGTAGTCAGAAGTACTAATCCTGTCAAGCTGACTGTTTGGGGCTGAGAATCTTTTGTGTGCTTGGTGCATACTTGATTGAGTTTTGATGTGTACTTGCCTGGAGGTCTCCTGAAGCTGCATGATGGAAAGTTACTGGCCTGACCAGGATTTTTCTTGTATTTTTCAGCCGTTTGGCTGTGCACGTGTGCATGCTAATCCAGGGGCCCCTCAAGCACATAGAGGGGTATATTTTTAATTTGTAGACCCCGGGTTCAGGCATATCCATCGCTGTAATACCTGGTTAACTTCAACAGAATCCAACCTTGGTTAGGCATCCTCAGGTACTGCAAAGCTTCCTTGCTGCTAGGGCTCTGGTGCCTCCCTGAGCAACAGCCTGAACTCTCCCTCTCAGGGATGGCATAACTCCCCACAGCTGTATAATCAGCCCTTATGGGATCTTAGGAGAGGGGGGATTATGTGCAATTTACTTAGCTATTGATATTGATAAAAAAAAATGTTCCTCAATTTCCAGAAATTGAGAAAACCATTACAAAAATGTTCAGCCACTGAAACACTGCAGCAGCAGTGCTGGCATTATACTTTTAAGAGCACATTCTGCCCTGGCAGCTAAAGGGTAAGAAAATAATCTTGTCGTAAATGGAAGACCCAGTTTCTCCATGTGGATGAGAATGATGATCTTGTTGGGACTGAATGCCTTTAGTTATAAGTTATGATGATGAATGTTACCATCCAGCAAGGGAGTTGACAAAATGACTCAACTTTTTAAACTCTATTTATTCTGTTCCTGGAACAAAATAACATAAGGATATGAGGTGGGTGAAGTTTGTTGAAGATACCACCCCAATTACAAAATTCTGCAAAGCATAATGAAAAGACAACTTCACCACATTTAGTATGGATCATAATAAAGTCTCTCATCCTTCAATGGATAAGTTAAATATCTCAAACATTTCCATCCCAGCAATGCGGTGATGGTATTTTTCTCAAATCCTTAATACATCAGAGATTTTTGGTGTCTTAGGTGAATGACAAACATTCTTTCCATTTTCATAAATCACTCAGACCTGTATGTAATAAAAAGAGCCTTGAACGTCAGTTGACAATATCGTTTGGAATATTTTTCAATATCTGTGCTTTCAAGGCAGTAACCTCCTGTTGCTGCTTTTCCTATGAGAGTTCATGACTATCCAACCTTCTTGGTCAGATTAAGCAACACTTGTCATAAATGTTGCACTGCTTTATTTTGGACAAGATTCCATTTGATATTCACGCCTGATCTGAAACAATTCCAGACTGCTGCACAGAAGACATACAAGCAACAGAAATGAGAACACTACCTGTATGAGAGGCATGAAAGAGGCACACTGCCCATACTTTAAAGAATGGGAGGGCTATCACAGCCGGCTCTCAATGTGATGGCATATTATCAGGATAAATGAGAGAAACTATGAAGTACAGCACAACAAAAATGAAATAAAGTAAAATGTACAAAAAGATGGATGGATCTTCTTCATCCATTAAATATGTCTCTAGAAAAAAATAAATAAAACAGAAATAAAAGAACTATGTTTTCTACTTTTTCTAATATTGCCTAATTGATCGTGAAACATTACATACTGTCATTAATTCACTCACTGAAGCACAGTGTCTGAAATTAGGAATGTCACTGTGATTTCCTTTTGTTTTTGACAAGGCATTATTGAACAGAGTTAATTCACTGAATGTTTTATCAGTTTAATAATAATTTTGCAGAAAACAGTTCAGTGAGGAAGACAGGATTATCCACAAATCACGAACATACGATGCACTGCTTATTACGACAGAATTTAAAAAATAAAGGAAAGATTCTGCTATACCTCTCCCAACCTCAGACTACTAAAAACTTCTGTATGGCTACATATCCAACCATGAGCACTTAAAGTTACTCTGGAAATTACAGATGGTTATTAGTATTAATAATCCAATATACTAGTGGAATAATAGAAGAACAACAGAATAATCCATTCCAGTAAACAGTAATTCCTTCTAATTTAGATGCCTTTATGCCAGAGGTGGTCAACTGCAACAGGCTGTGACAGCCTGTATTGTCATATTTTTGGCCAAAATTTGTTCAGCCCAGAAAAGATCATTTCAGGAAGGCTGCAAGGTTTAAAGAGTGAGTCACCACTCCCAGAGTCCTAATTTATCCAGAGGGAGATTTTTCTCCCCACCGATTTCATTAAAATTCAGTGTCTGAAGATTTTGGAAATGTTGTCGGGGGACCTAGAAAGCTGAAAACGAGGCCACATTAGCCCATGGGAAATATTTTCCTCTTTCCAGTTTTATACAAACTGCTCTTTTCCTAATTACCACATGGTGGAATCCTGTTCTTCAGAGTTTGAAAGCCAGGAGAATGCTTTCCCTATCCACCACGACAGTGGTGACACTAGTATTTTTGAATCAACTTTTTCCTTCATTTCAACAGTGAGTTTTACTGATTAAAACGTTATTATGTTTCTTCCACAGAAATGAGCAGCAAGAAAAAGAGCAATGAAAGTCCTCCACACATACACACACACATATATTATTCTGAAACAAGCATAGTTGTTTTTTTTTATACTCTTTCTTCATTTTTATTTTTTTTTGTACACTTGGGCTGAAGCAATGTTTAAAAATACTGTTTTCAATTCATGTGAAAATACTATTGGCAAATCAGGCACAGGAGCTGCAAGTTCTCTCTGGAACTGGCTAATATCTATACGGACTGATTTGAACAAATATATGTAATACATGAAAATAATCCTGATGAACATGGTGTACAAAAGATAATTTGACTATATTTTCCTGATATGGGGAGTGAGAACAACTTATTACAGTTTCAGATATACCTTATTTCTGTTTATACCAGTATCAAGTTTGATGTGATATATGACTCCAGGAGCATTCACTTTTTGGATATTGAGATTATGAACAAAGAGGGCTGTTTCCTTATTCATATGTATAGGAAACCTAAGATATTAACTCTTTCCTAAAATATGATAGTTATCACCCTTCACATCTCAAAACGAATCTTCCATATTCATAAATGTTGAGGATACGATCAAACTGCGGCAGTTTAGAATTTTTCTTCAACAAGCTAACGTTCTTAAGCAGCAATTTCTAGATAGAGGATATCCCCTTTGAATTTTGAAACAAGCTATGTATAAGGTGGAGGGACAACTAGAAGAGATATTTTAAGAAATAAACAAGGAACACCAATGATTATACCACATGATACACATACCGCTCAAGTTAGAGAAATCATACACAATTTTTTTATTTTTTATTTTTGTTGCAAGACATTCCTTGGTGTAAACAAGTCCCTATGATTACTTTACAACATGGACAGAATCAGAGGGACATGCAGGTGCACAGTAACATGAAATACCCTGTAAAGATCAATAGACAGTACTACAGATGGGAGTAGATGTGCTGGACAATTTCCATGTGGAAATTGCAGTATGTGTTCTACCTGGCAGAAGGTAGAAGGATAAAATTATTTAGTTATCCAATATCATCTTAACCAGCTGTTTACTTGCAACACACATCACACAGCACCCCTGTAATCTATTACAGGAATGATAACAAGGTTGACTCAGCCTTCCATCCTTCTGCAGGTCGGTAATAAGAGTACCCAGCTTGTTGGGGGCATGTATAGAAATATATGTATAGAAATACATGCTATTTGTAAGTTGTTCGCCGCCTCGATCCATATGGAGAGGCGGGATACAAATAAATAATAAAAAAACAAGGAAAATAAGAACTTCTGTTTGTGAACATAAAATTTGTATCAGAATAAGAAAAATGCACGCACTCTTAGTGAAGCATTTTTATGAGTTAAGCAGAAAAAGAAAGATATTAGGGTTTGGTGCTTAGAGAAAACTGTGGCTATGATGTAGAATATATTGTGTCAGTCAACACTTCCTTTCTGGAAGGTGTCCTTTGTCATAGTTTTATTCTACTGTTTTATTTATTATGTTTGACTAAAAGTGTATTATTTCTATTTATGATATCATGGATTTTAATTTAATTCTTATTTGCAGTTAACCTACACAGTGATGTATTTTTAAGAAGTACCTGTTATCTTTGATGGCTTGTTAAGTTCATACCAGATTGTAGTCTTGATTTAAAATACCATAATTAATGGTAAATGAAGCATGAAGGTTGGAGTACAAGTCTTATTACATAAAGAGAACCTCTGAGTGTTGGCATTAGGATGTGGAGGGTGAAAGGAACAGATATCTGTATCTACACATAAAAGTCAAAGTTTGCCTATGAATTTGTGGGTTGGTGTGTTGAGTCAGGCAGGCGAAGACCTCATAGGATTAGCTGGCTCAGGTAAGAAGACCTCATACTGGCTGCCTGTGAAGACTCCATGGAATCCTGGGATTGGCAGTTTAGTGAGGGACCTTTAGAATTCTCAGTCAGAGAGCTCTTGGACCTCAGGCTGGTTGCTATGGAGGTGAGTCCTACCAGCAAAAAGGAGGAGGGCAGTGTATTCCCTCAGGAAACCAACCTGTTATGTTATGTTAACAACTCTGAATACAAACTGGATTGAGAAATATAGGCAAAAGTTGCAGATACTGGACAACACAGTTTGGGGAATTAGAGACACAGGATCTCAAATCTGTGTATTTCAACTGCATCTAACGCTTAAGGTAAGGTAAGGTAATTCCTAAAATATTTCTAACAAGTATTACCTAAGAAGAAATAAAATCCCAAGCAACACTAGGTAAATACACTAGCTTTGTATAAATCTATATTCAAGTGTTGGTTAAGTATTTGATTGAAATTGGTTCTTTGTAAATATGCACACTTTGAATAATATGATGATTATGTGTGGGTTGCTTTTTTTAAATCAATACTTCAACTTTTGTTTGGAGGAAATACTGGACAATGTAAGATTTACACTGGTCACTGAAGAAGACTACTAGTCTACATGTCTCGCTTCTGTTTAAAAGAAGAATTGGACAAGACCTTGCAGCATCTTTTTTTCTTCAACAAATAATTTATGCTCTATGTACCTTTTCCCATTTTGCTATTTATAGTGTGGATTGTGTAGTGTTTTTATTTTAATAATTGATTTTTTAATTATTTGTTATATTTGTTATAAACTTCTACATACACATGCATGACATATATATATAGAGAGAGACTGATTTTATACTCATATCTTAACTGTTTACCTATCCTCCTTCAAGTAAAATATGCATATGCATAGTTCCAATTCATGATCTAAAATTAACAGCACACTGGCAGCCAATTGCCAATGAATAAAAGGAACTGCATTCAGTGTTGAACAAGATTACGATCTACATTCTTCTGTAAATTATCATCTAACAGAATTGTTTCAGAACAATCCATTAATCTAATACTGGAGTACAAAATAATTTGGGTGTTAAAGGCCACATTAAGTTTTGAATGACTTGGTACATGCTGCACATCAAAAGAAAGCTGAATGTTGAATTGTGGAGTCTGAACTAAATATGCAATTCTCACTTCCTGCTCACTTTCACCTTTTTGCAGAATGTGTGACAAGACATCTATCTATGGATATAAATTGTTGTTTTTTTCTGTTTATTCCCTTATTTTATATTTCTCCTCTTTTCTGTAACTCCTGTTGCTCAAATCATTATTAACACCTATCTTCAACACTGCTTAAGGTTTTGTGTGTGCGCGCGTATGTGTGTGTGTGTGTGTGTGACATGCTTTTGTACAGTACAAGATAGAAAAAGTTCAAATGAAAACAACCTGTGGGCATCCAAGGATCCGCTGAGGGCTTTAGCTGTGTGCTGACTTGATCCCAATTAAGATCATCTTCATCGGACTGACTATATCCACATGAGGTAAATGGTTCATCAAAAGAACAGCCACCTGTTTAAAGAAAAGGAAAGGAAAAAGAGAGTTAAAATGGAGTAATTTGTGGGAAATGGTAGCACAGTGCTTGACTTTTGCATTTTCTTTTAAAAGCCACTAAAGCCTTACCTACAAATATCTGCTACTTGCTATACACCCCCACCCTGAGAACCCAGGACATCCACATAACTCAAGAATAGAGTCACATCATTGTTTGACTGTATTACAAATAAGTTACAGCTTGCTAATGCCACATATAAATCAATTCAGCAATGTAATCATACAACTTTCTTCAGAAAAAGTGAGATTATATTCCAGATATAACAAGAATCAATTCTATCACATGGGTGGATGGAGGTTGATTATTTATAGTGTTGAGTGTGTAACATGGGATAGTAAGCTTTTTAAATTTCATTCACCAACCAGTCTGCCCAATCACAATTTCATTTGCCAAATGCCTTCTTTATCCACCATACTGTATCACACTTTCTAAGTCAAAACATGTAGGCACTCTGAGTCTGCAGTCAAAAGATTTCTGGCATAAACAACAAATAAAATAACCTGCTGCCAATATGGAAAACTAAAAATTAATTATGAAAATGTAATCAGCTGGTGACCCCATGGTTTGTAGCATTTATAAGCAAAATGTACTGATGATGAGAAATCCCCGCAGAATATGGACAGTAATATTTAATCAACACATACACCAGATATCACCATTTGGGGAACAAGGACATGGGTACTGGAAATCTGGTAGGGGGAAGTCTTCTTGGCATGGGAATGGCCCTGCCATATATGTGGCATTACATACCAGGACACTGATTATAGGAACCAGATGCCATCAGCTACTCTACCTATCTGGCCTATAAAAGGCTTTGGATGTTTACATGCTCGAAGTCCATGTTCTTGATTCTTATACACCAGGATAGTATACCTATTTTGTGTCTCACACATAAGTCTTCTGTCACATATTTTCAACATATTACTAAATCTCATAAACAAGAGTTTAATCCAGTTAGCAGGCACTCTTAAATTTTGAAAATGCAGTATTATGCTCAAGTAGCACCTTCATTAATATTTTATCTTAGAGAAAAGTACAATAAAAGACCAATAGCATACACTAAGTAGAAACCATAGTCAACCAAAACTAAGTTCACACTCTGTATTAAGGTTACTTGCAGTTTCATTATATCACCACATCTCTATTTAGAAGTAATACCACTCAGTTTAATGGGACTAAGTGTACATATGACTGCATCCAAAACAAGACCGAGCAGGATCCAGTGGCGGACTTCTGCTGATGGAACAGTGGAATCCAGCAAAAACAAGTCAATCCCCCCTTTTTACTGCAGCTCCCTGCCTAACATGTGCATCCAAAACCTGTAATCTAGAGGGGTAGGGAACTCTTCTGTTGCCAATTCTGTAGCAGCTCTCAGGGCTAAATTGAAAACAGAGAAGAACAGAAGAGTATCATGCTGGAATTTCAATGCCCTTACCACACTCAATTTAGGTGTTGTATTTAACCTAAATTCTCTAACTTGTACACTGCTTACATTCAAAGTGTGTCTATAACATGAGAGTCAATTTTACTGTTTTATATTTTCAGTTCCCAGAGAAGATTTTGGTTTTAAAAGGAAACTAACAAAAAAGTTGACAAAAGAATGGTAATAATCTCCATCAATTATTTTTGTCCAAATAGAATGTCTAATCCTGAAGAAAAATCCATTTCTCATTTCATTCAGGTTTGTCACTCCTCATCCGCACTCCCACAATGAATCCTAGTTTCTCTTTTAGTTTAAAGGAGGAAGAACTGTGACACTTTCCAAGACTTGCTATCCATCCAAGTAAGGGTGTGTGAATTATGCCTTTGAATCTATATAAACTCACTATTGTCCACAGGATTCCTAAAGACTGATCAATTAAAGACTGAACTATTTTTGGGAGTAGAGACTGAAATATTCACCCTGTATACTGCTGCTGCTTAAATAATCAAGGGGTATCTACAGCAGCTGTCCAGGCAGGACTCTTGGATGCCTTCCCACTCCTACTTAGAGAAAAGACACATCTAGGTTCCTACCTAGAACCTACCAAATGACAACAGGAAGATCACTGGAAACAAGCTCCAAAAGGGCTTATGGGAACTTGCTATTTTGGGTCTAAACATTTCAGATGTAGGATCAATGTTAGTCATTCAGTCTAGAAGTCCACTGACTGCAGTCTCGCGAAAGGACCGTTATTATATTACACAGAGAGAGAGAAATGGACATGCACATCACCCAGCATTGTTTTTAAATGTTTGAAGGTGACTGATACTAAAGTAACTATTTCTGGAAATACCCCATGATCGCTATCTACTAGGAGTCATAGCTAAAAAAGGGCACAGAAATGACCAGGTGGACTGTAATCACAGATTAATATTCCTAAACTGAAGAAGACATGAAAAATAATATCATTTGGAAATAGACATTAATCATTTAATTTTTTAAAACATTAACTCAAACTCTCTTCTTCTTCTCTTAAATACCACCATCTGTTCTCCTTTATTATGAACTGCGAAAACATATTCTCTATGCCCTAGTGGTATATCTTCACATAATTCTAAATTGCGCTCTTTGGAAGAGTTTTATTCATTATCTCTACACATTTCAAGGAAATTAGCAGCCCTGGACATCTCATACTGTTATCTCTAAGGCCTAGGAATTCATGGTACCTGCTTGGTATTTCACCTTGGCAAGGATATATAATTTATCTTGCGTATGAAGATAGAAATCAAATACATCTTCTCAATAACAGGTAAAGAACTGCTATACTTAGTAACTGAAAGATTTAGAATACATAGAAAAATTAATGGTATTTACATAAAACAAATTTTGTAAATTAATAGATATGTAATAATTTGTTGATTTACTACTGAAAAGGTGGCAAAATCCAATTCTGGAAAATCCTACTGTTGCCACATTTAGGGATAAGAAACTATTAACAATTCAGAATCAACAGTATCAATTTACTTACCATATCCCTGTAATAGCTTGGTCCTAAATTCATTGCTCATTCCCAACTAGAGTAAACTCACTAACTCAATGGTAACCTGGGAAATTAACATAGGTAAATTTCATAATTCAATGGGTGTTCTCCAATTGGAAGCAGAAGCAGGATTCTTCACAGAAATACCTATATCTTGCTCCCATATTGTTTTTATTCCTGGAAAATGTGAATATGTCCCTGAGTTCAAGATACTGTAAGCAATCCAACTCAGATCTGTTTCCATTTATAAAACTACTTCATCGCTGGTGATTTTACAAAGAATAATTTTACCAATAGCTACTCAAAGGCTACAAGCTGGAACATGTTGAGAGAAGGGTAACCAAAATGGAAAATACCTTGAAACCATGCCCTATGAAGAGCAGCTTAGGGAGCTGCATATGTTTAGCCTGAAGAAGAGTAGGTGACATGATAGCCATGTTTAAATATTTGAAAGGATGTCATACGGAGGATGGAACAAGCTTGTTTTCTGCTATCCCAGAGACTAGAACTAGGAGCAGTGGCTTCAAGCTATAGGAAAAGAGATTCTACCTAAATATTAGGAAAAACTTCCTAACAATAAGAACACTTTGACAAATAAGTGGAGTAGAATGTCATGGAGTCTCCTTCTTTGGAGTTTTTAAACAGAGGCTGGATGGGCATCAAGAGTGCATGGCAGGGGATTGGACTCAATGGTATTTGTGGTCTCTTCCAACTTTATGATTCTACGATTCCCTTGTTCTATTTTTTTTAAAAAATAATAAAATTTTAAAAAACCTGTAAATGTTACTAATGAACTCATTGTCTGCTAAACTGAGAGAGCAAAATCTTAAAATTTACAAACCAATGGAACTTCTCACTTACCAAGCTAATTTATGTTAATCAGGTAATTCCAGATAAGCACATGTGACATAGAAGAAACAGAATCTATATGTGTATGTGAAGGCTTTCCTCCCATACTCCATCCTGGTGCAAAGGAGTCCACTGAAATAGGAATAAACGCCAACCAGAATACAGAGTATGTTTAAGCCTTCTGTCTGTATTTACACATGTCAATGAGATTCGATTAAATAAGGATCTAATCAGTCTGGCTTGCCTAATGGCAAGACTGATCAATGAACAAAACTGGAAAAGTCAATGTGTCTAGATTCCAATGGAAAAGGAAAAACTGTGGTTTATAGTTATGGAAAGGCTTACTTCAGATGTGTGGTCTTCAAAAAATAAGTTAGACATAGTAATAAGTGTATGCAAAATAATTTTATTTAGACATAATGATAACTGTATGCAACAAGATACTCATTCATACGTAAGCACAGATCCAAAAGAATTTCACATTCCAGTTTCCCATACTGATCTCTGAAAGACATGATACAATAAACTACAAAGATTTAGAATATAATATAAAGTGCCAAATATAATAAATATCTATTTGATAAAGAACTAGCAAATGCGGTGTTACGTGTCACCTGATAGTTCTCTGTTTGTTTTTGTATTATGGCTTATGTTATAAATTTATTGGGTTTTTTTCAAGGGATTGGATTCAGGCCTTATATATCTGTAACACACATGCAAGCTACAACCTACACCCAGGGTAAGAGGAAAAGAGAGTTCTGTTATTCCAAACCGCATATAAAGGACCCATGCCTACAACAGAAAATATAATGATCAAACAACAATTCATGAATATCTACTCCAGGTAACAACAGATCAAGCAAAGAATATTACATTGTGGAGCAACACCAATGAATTTCATTCTTTCCTGTTGTTCTCCATACTTCTTTCTTCATTCTCCTACACTGTATTTAATTGAAGCTTAAGACACAAATGAACAGCAATTAATACAAACAGGCAACTTGAAACCATGTGCAAAACTAGGTAGGCAAGAATGGGATCAATGGATCATGGCATTTTGATGATGTTAAAATATATGAAAGACATCCATAAAATAAATATCTGTAGACAAGTGACAAAAAATATTCTAGTATAAACCATTCATTTATCTTAGAATACTGATGTTGCAATTTAATAAACATGTTATGCAAACTAGCATCATTCTTAACATTCATGCAACTCTAGGCAGTTGCATTGCATACGAAGGCTTTTTGCTGCCCTATGCAGAGGCAACAGCTAACTCAATTGAGTACTTTCACTGCATTCTGGCAAGGCTTGCTCCCCTTCAACTACCTACAACATCTCAAAAGATTTTGAGGCAGACTCTCCAACCATACAGAAGCTCACCTTCCTAGAAGCCATATGTCAGCCCACAACTGCTAACTATTTCATACCTGGCTGATACGCTTTGCAATGTATAGTTGAGCCAATTTATTAATAGAATCTCTCTCTTAAAATCATAACTTACTGACCTACTTGGAAAACTCCTTTGTGTATAGATTTTTGGCAAACCAATCTATAACTGTTGCCTTGTTTCTATTACAGTCTATCATGTCAAAGATATTTTCCAGATATCTTTAGCTCAGAGATAACTGTCTGGCACAGTGTAACAGCTTCAGTTGGTGGTGCAGCTGCTATAGAACTTCAATGAAGTTTTTTCAAAAACATTTTGTAGCCAGGATCCTTAGCTACCATTAATTCAATATACTAATGCAAAAGACTCTACTTTAGGTTCCCATCTTATCTTTCAATAATATACATATTTAACTTTCTCTCTGTAGTACATTTCAGTGCATAACATTCTTACACTACAGACACTCTGGTGCTGCTGCAAAAAGCAACTGAAAGTTCTAGATGTATGCTCTATAAAGGTGGTTCATGCATGTGGAAATTAGATGTATCTTTGGATGTATCTTAACTAATTTCTAGCTTTCACAGTTAATGGGAAATGTATACGTTTTTTAAACTACTTGAATCAGTATACATTTCCTTGGCAATATTAATGTAAATGGATTTTACAAGAACTGGTTAAATATTACAGAGTGTGTATGTGTATGCATTTTAGATTAAAGTAGTTTGCAACAGAAGTACAATACTTTTTGTCACCAACAATGAACATTCTGTGAAATACTTTTAAGAAGGACCCAAGTAGCTAAGCTACATGTTTTGTTGTTATTACTGTGTGCCTTCATGTTATTTTATGCTTATGGAGACTCCAAGGCAACTTATTACATAGTTTTCTTGGCAAGATTTGTTCAGTGGGGGGGGGGTTGCCATTACCTTCCTCTCAAGCCAAGAGAGTGTGAGTTTATCTAAGGTCAGAGAGTTTCCCAAGGTCAGTCAGCCAGTGGGTTTTCTTGGCTAAGTAGGGATTCAAACCCTGGTCTCCTAGAGTGCTAGCCCAATTCAAACCATTACATCATGCTGGCTCTTCATGACTATGTGTTATCTAGCTGTTCTCTGTCCATTCCTTCCTCCCAAATATTTGGTGGCATTGGTTCACAGCACTGTAAGAATAGCTTTCCTGTGGCTTCATTCCTCTACGCTGGTCTTTATTCCACTGTATTGACAATGATCCTCCTTACGCAGATCACTCCTGAGCCTGGCCAAATAATGACTGCATCAGAAGTCAGCAGATGTTGTCTGGATGTCACTACATTGTCCAACCCATATACAAATTATAGCACCTTGATAGAATAAAACCAGATATCCAGATTGTATGCCTGCTGTCATGTTCAAACTGTATCTTTTTGACACAATGGATCTTCTGGTTCCATAATGTCCAATGTTTTAGACTGTGTCAGGTTGGAGTTTTGTCTCAAACTCATTTTTGAGTCTGCAAGACCAGATCAGGGAAGTTGATAACCTCTTGGAGATTTTTCATTCACAGGTTATCATACATTCCAGTTGATACGATGGTAGATAACAACAAGGCACAACATGTCACCTTTAGGACTTCATGCTTAAATTAATAAGCATATAATTATGTTTAACTAGATAAGCAAAATAAGGGGAGGAACCTTATGATTTCAGTGATAATTTATAGTGCTTCCAATACTACAAAGTCCATCTTTAAATTATATGGAATATTGCTACAAATACTTAATATGATACCTTTTTTTATAACAGATCAGTTGGTAAGTTCTAATCAGCCGACAGGTTATGATCACATTTAAATGAGCACCCATGTGGTTTGAAAGAGCTGTGATCCAAGTTTCTTCTAAGAGCATTAACAACTACAGCGAGGTACAAAATACACATAACCTTTCAAATAAGGAGGAGAGTGGAAGGGATTTAGACCAGTACAACTGAAAGATTTCAAGTGCCAGACTGATGTCAAACAAACAACTCCTCAAACAACATACTGTTATATAAAAGACACGGAATACAAATGTACAATAAAAGCCTCATTGAGCTTAATAAAGTCAGAGAGAAACAGGGCACATGAAGAATACATGCAGACAAAGAACATACAAACCGAAACAGTTCAAAATGTGTAATAAAGAAAAGGAATCATGATCAAAGCCTAACTCTTCTGTCAGATTTGACACCAAAAGTAAAGATAAAATGGAAATTGTATTAGTATGAAAGAAATGAAATCAAAGCAGTCTATGAGAAGCTTATTTTATTCTAGCCAAAAGAATGAAAGCTGTGTAAAATATTAATGAGTTCAGGTACATGCTGCAATTAAGAAGTTGCATTACATCATCTAGATTAAGCACCAGATGGAAAACTTTTTTTTTTTAAAAAAGATAACCTGACATGTCACATATACTTAAATTTATATGCAGTTTTTTCCTCATTCTAAAGCTTCCATTACAAATAATTCAGAGCTGTTATAGTACAGCACAGACCTCTCCACACCTAATTTGGGTTTATTAAGCTTAAGCAACTGATCCCAGTGTATGGACACATGGTTGAAGGGGTTTGTAACAAGTATTTTACTATAGATGACAGATACATCCCTATCCAAAAGGACTCTCCATCATCTTAGCAAAAAGAACAGATTTTCACCTTAGGATAAAAAAAGACCAGTTCAGCCTCCAGTACTGAAATGTAACTGATACCGAACTCTTGAGGAGGGCAGCGGTAGCTGGGACCTGTGCCTCCCAATCTCTTATTTATTAAGTACTTCTCTCCTATATTTTGATCTAGCATGTCCATTGCTTTTAGGACTCTTAATAATATAAGAGAGGAAATCCATCAGTAAAACAACTTAAAAGTTCAGAATAAAGAACCAGATCTTTGTTGAGAGAACCAGATCTTTGCCATTCACTGAAAAGTGAACAGTGAGTGAAAGGCAGTGCATCTCCTGAGAGTGTCAATAATGAAAAGATGTGCCTACCTGCTATACTATTCTCTTATGTCTGTGGATGCTACACTAAGACTGTAAATCCTCAACTATTTCATCCTTGCATGTGAGAATGAATAATTATGCTGATGTTCGCCTCACTCTGGGAGAAACCCAATATTCCTATGCTGTATTCTCCCTCCCCAATTTTTTAACATCTCAAAGATGTTTTCCACGATTCTGCAGAAAAAAAATATTTTTTCTTTGTACCAATTGTGCAAAGTTCTTACTGCTCTACTATTCTTTCTGTCAGGAAAACTTGTGTATGTTTTTAACCTGAGAGTGAATAATTATAAATATCATTCCCAAAACTATGCTACACTTCTGGAAGTGTGGGGGACACAAAGCAAGCTCTTATAAGTTCCTGATCCCATAGCAAGATGGCTACACAGGAGTTTTAGACCCAGGAGTACTAACGACTTCTTCAAAGTACACTCAGCTTGAGTTATCTCCTTTATTACACAGATTTTGGTTTTATGGCTATAGTACAGATATTCCTAAATCTACATATCTGTTACCCGCCAAAGGTCTAAATGGGAGGTTGCTTGGACTTTCAGGTTAGCTACAGTAGGCCCTCCACATTTGCAGGTTTTACCCTCACAGCTTTATTTGCTGCCCAACCCACAAAATAACGAGATCGTAGACAGAGCTTGGGTTGAACTAGGGCAATTTATTAATATGCCTAATTAACATAAAGGGGTGAACTTAAACATGAACTTAAACTTGATCTTAAACTTGACCGTGAACTTGAACTTGCATTTTATGACCTGAGGAGATGGGGGGGTCAACAGCATCTTCGGACTAGGGTCAAGAGGCAGCTCCCGACCATCTCCCCTAGCCCACTGGGCGAAATACCAGGCCCCAAAGCCAACCGCTGAAGTTGCATGATGACTTTTGGCCAGCCCTTGTCTGGAAGGTGAGCCCCAAGGCCCCACCTCCCGCTGCATAGCAAGTGGGGTGATCCCAGGGCCCTCCTCAAGGATAGGATTTATCCTACACCCCAAAAGGGGTGCCATAGGTACACGCCGAACCTAAAGACCCCCCCATGCCGGCCAATACAGTGGAGACCTAATTAATACCAAATTAAGACACCACCCTGTAAAGCCAATTACCCCGCCCTAGGCGCAGTGTAGGGTAGGCGAAAAAAAACCCCATATAGGGGGGAAAAAATTCCTACCCGGCCCCGAAGCGACCAGCTATCTTACACTGAAACCATCGGGAGGGAGGGTGGGTCGCCTGGATCTGAAGAGAGGCCGAGAGAGAGGAGGGGCGGCCTTAAATATTATGCTCTGCCCCGCCCCCTTCCATTGGCCCCCGCAAACGATCTCGTCTCGCGGGAGGGCGGCAAAGGCCGTCCCCCCCGCCACCCATGTTACTCGGGCGGTGTGGGACGAATTGCGAGACAACTGTACTGCAAGATATTTGAAGAAATCACAGCATTTGTGTAACACTGATACATGAATAATTGGAAATTCTGTGCAGCATGCAGATTTGATAAAGAAGATTAAAAAGGTCCATGTCCTAGATCTTCATTAATTTTCTTTAGTGAAATGAAGAATTATGATCACTTGCAAGAAAGAAGCAAAACCTGCAGAGCAGTTAAAGGTAATAATTTCACTTTTAAGGGCAACTAGAAAAAAGGCACTCCCTGACAGAACTGCCAAGCGCAGTCCACAAGCACAAAATCAAGCATCAAAATTGAGATCAGAAAGAATCACAAGCAAGTTGTGTGTGTGATCATGTACAAGATCCATCACTGTACATGCAGTAGATCTATTATCCACTGTGTACAGGTATGAATATGTAGGTACACTGCTGAATTTTTAAAATTTTTCAAACTATGATATTTTTCAGAGAATCATGACTCTACAAAAAAGGAGGCTGAGATTTACACATCTGGAATAAGGAATGTATTTTTCTGCATTTGCTAGGGTATACAATAAAACTATAAAAAGAGAAGTCTCCAACCGGGCATTGTAGGTTAAAATAACTAATGTTTATTCATTCATTACAACAGCAGGTAAAACTATCTGATAATGATAAGTAGTTCCTAGATGATTACAAAAACAATTAGAGAAGTGTGATCTGTTAACAAAGTTCAACAGCTTCTGTTCCCTTGCTATTCAACAAACTGGAATGTACTAAAATTAGCCATTTCACACCTTTTATCAAAAAAAAATTGAAAAAATTATTGATCTGCACATCTGAAAAGTATACAAAATCTGATTTGAACTACTTTCATGTGTGTGTGTGTGCAAACAGTAAAACGCAACAAAATTAAAGTCTGTTTCATACTGAATTCTTGAAAAAAACTTGAAAAATCTTTCATGTATAAAATCTACAGAGAAGACAGCTGGAATCAAGCACTTTTTCTCTTATATTAGAAAGAAAAACTAAACATGATATTGTATTGTATATATCTAGAAGGTATTTAAATGAGAATTCTGCCAATATGTCTCTTCAACTTTCATTTCAGTTTTAAAACAGGTATCATCCATATTTGTATTCCTCAAAATAAAAACTACAAGTACACTTGAAGCTCAATCATTCTCCCTAGAGCAACTCATATTTAATGAGGATCCTGCCCCCTCCAAAGAAGACAAGATCCACAAAACAATCTCAGATAACGTGAAACCAAGACCTGCTGCTTCCAACCACTGTCTTCTAAAGCCTAACAACTTCTGATAAACCCATATGAGAATGATGGACCATTTCAGTCCAACCGAAATTCTTTTTTTTAAAACCACAAGCTCATTCTTAGAGACAATGCACTGTGGATTGCTAGTGCATATAGTCTGTTGCAGGCTTTGAACTTTAGAAAGGATTTAAAAAGTCAATCCCAATATCATTATAAATCCAAGTGCATTACCTTCCTATTGATTGAGAAAATAAAAAAAAATTAAAAGTTTGAGGCTTGACTTTGTGGATAATCTTTTCCATTTCCTTGATGAGTTCTGCAGTTGCAAATCGCTTACATAACAGCATATTAAGCAAAGAATGGAAAATCTGGTTTGTTTAAAATAATTTTATAGAGTTAAAAAATGCCACCAGCCTTAGCTCTGTTGGCCTGAAAACTGTTTAATTCTGTAAGGCAAAGAGAAACATTTATCCAATAATTACAAGAGACTTCTAAAGAATACACACCAGTACCAATACATTTCATAATGTATTATTAACTAGCAGATAGCACTTTCACTGATGACTAGAACCAATATCTGTATTCCACTGTTATCAATAGGTTGCTCTAGCCAGTTTTACAAGTCCTTCTGTTTGGATCAACTCACACTTAACTACAGAACTGCAGTCACAGACTTGACTGGTGCTGGTGCTATCAGCAAAGAAAACTCAGTGCAATCAATAAGGTTGTTTTCCCCATATTTATGCAATTCTATTCTGCATTACATGCAAGTATCTCTCATTTAAGTATGTTATTTTAGTACTTCCATTTTTACCGGTGGCTATTAAGTATGTTTTGTAATACGATGTAAACACCCAAGCGCCCTAGGTAACAAGATACGTTGTACATACCTTTTGTGCAATGATTCTCCTTAGAGCAGAAAGTCATATGCAGAAGAAAATAAAATCAACAATGTGTTGATTACATATATTTACACCTACACTTTCATTAGACTCCTTGCCTAAAGCAGCTTTTAAGATTTTGCTTTGCTTGAAAATTGTTTTCTAAGCTGAAAAGTTGGCATCTTTGCATTGCCATAGGCTATCATAATTTCATCTAAATTTCCTCATGCACGACCCAAGATTAACCACACAATCTGTTATTCAGCTCATCTTTTCTTAATAACTGCCACTAGCAGAGTACAATTGAAAAATTGATAAGAGTCACCTCCAGAAACCTTTGCTTCTAACACAGGAACCCTAACCAATGTGCATATTGACTACTGGAACTGCCCACATACTTAAAACACCCAAAATGTTCAGTGTCATGCCATCAGCATCTTGCTTATATTGGCCTAAATCTTCTTTTAGTCCTGATGATAGTAGACGCATTAAATCCATTAGATTAGATGTTGACTCACCACTGACCAAGGGACTGAATGGGTCTACTCTAGTTTGGACAAACCAACAGGATACCAGTCATCAATTTTCTCTCCTTTGTTGTATTGATCATTGATTGGTGTTTATTTTCTTGTAAGTTTCTTGTAAGATTGATTGTATTGGATGAGGAGCAGTACACAAACTTTCATTTGTTGAGATTCAACAAATGAAAAGAATTCCATTGAGTCAGTAGCTGTTCCAAAGACAAATTTCCAGACTTCCATGTTCATGTTTTGTTGTTTTTCCCAATCACGTCTCAACCTAATCTCCATTCCCAAAGTTTTTACTTTGCATTTCAGAATGAGAGAGCTTATGTTTTGGAAGACAAAAGGCCTTGTTGATCATCAAGGAATGCACCACTATACCAACCTGGACACAACAAGCCCTAAGAAACAGAATGCTGTAGGTCAAGCTATATGTGATGTTAAATGCACTAAAATATGTAACGCACAAATTTTTAACTATTTAAAGATCAGACGTGGGAGCACCAAGCAGTCATTGTCATGGAGTGCCTTCTAACTGCTTCCAACTGAGGGGAAACCTAAGGCAAACCTATCACAGGGTTTTCTGGGGCTGAGAGTGTGTGACAAGCCCAAAGTCATTCGGTGGGTTTCCATGGACTTTCTAAAGTCCAATTAAAGGGTAGGCAAGTAGGTCTTGTAAGGTGTTGTTGTTGTTGTTGCTGCTGTTATATACCTTCAAGTTGTTTCTGACTTATACAGAGCAAAACTATCAAACTAGCAAAACTAAAGCAAAACTATCATGGGGTTTTCTTGACCAGATTTGGTCAGAGAGGGTGTTTCTTTCGCCTCCCTCAGAGGCTGAGAGAGTGACTTTCCTAAGGTTACTTTGTGGGTTTCCACAGCCGAGTAGGGAACTGAATCCTGGTATCCAGGGTATCCAATGGTGTCCAATGTTCAAACCACTACACCACATTGGCTCCCAAGCAGTACTAAACAGAAAAAACACAGACCTCCCAAACCAAACATCTAAAATGTGTTTGTGCATATGTCTTCAAGTTGCCTGTTGATTATGGCAACCCCATAAGGGTTTTTTTAAGGCAAGAAATACTTAAAGATGGTTATGCAGTTACTAGTTGTTTAAATAGAATTTGACTGCTATGCACCAATCTAGAAACAAATTAACAAATTTAGCGTACCTGATATTATGCTTTATTGCCATTCTGATAAGCTTTGATACATACAATTTAATTCTCTCTAGAGTGTAGTTAAATAGTCAAGATGGATGGTACAATCTCTTAGTCTTTTTCATCTGTTAAATTATGACAGATGACTTATGTACCTTGCAGAATTTAAATGCAGTTTCTGTTCATTTTTCTCATTTCAATTAAAATATATTCCACTAACAGTATTTTTAATCTGCCTCTTCTACAACAATATGACAGTCAGCAATGATGATTAATAAGAGAAAGGGCAAAATGTTCTCGAGTCCTCTGATGATGTGAGGAGAGACTGGCATATGTAAGTAGAGCAAATATCTTAACAAATCTGAACTCCAAATTATGCATTTTAGCATGTGGTTGGTCTACAAATTCTATTCCCACCAACATATGTTTTGAGTTAAAAGTCTCTCTAAAATGAGGCTTGCTTTCTGCAATAGCAAATTGTGGATTAATTCCTGACCAATCTAGAAGTGGAATGGAACTAAAATGGTTCAGTGGTTCCTACATATTTAGGGGTGTCCTAGTATATAAGAAATATAGGTTTGTAGAGGGAAACAGCATCATTTAAAACTCCAACAATAAAGATTGTGTGAAGTTCAAGAATGCTTACAGCAGCTGAGCTCCAGAAGTAACAAACAATACAGTAGAGTATCGATTATCCGACATAAACGGGCGGACCGATAGTCGGATAGCTGAAAATGTCGGATAATCCGGAGGGTCTAAGAAAAGCCTTGAAATCACTACGAATTGCAAACAGATTGAAGTTTTATTGAAGTTTTATTGCAGTAACAGTAAAAGTAACATTGCAGTAACGTTCCAGCAACAACATTGTAGTGTATAAAACGTTCAGTCCTCTGAAAATTTAAAGAAATCAGTCATCCTTTTCTGCTTTTCCGAAGATTGCCGTTTCTTCGCAGCCACGCCCCCAAGCAGCCGCAACGTCGGATAATCCGGAATGTCGGATTACCGAAGGACGGATAATCGAGACTCTACTGTATCTTCAATATTCAGTCAATTTAGGAAATCTCCTAGATATATAGAACGACACGGCTTTGTAAAATAAGGGAAAATAAACTGTTTAAAACTTGAAAATGGTTGATAAAGGAATTGTGAACTTCATGAGCACTGGCGGCAGCTGTGGGACAGAAATAACAAAATCTATCTTGAATTTAAGCATGTGATACTGCATAAGATTTCATTGAAGAGTCCAGTTTCTGTTCACATAAGCACAACCATTTTCAACTTTAATCGTGTGTATTATAATTACATTAAAAATGTTCTTTGGACATAAGAAATATATAAAATCATTAATCCTCCATACAAAATGAAGAATTTCTTGTACTCTGCTTTTTATAACTTTCAAGGCAAGGTGATATGAGCTGGAACACACCTCTGGAATTCAGACTGTTCATCAGTTCAGTCTATTCTTCTCAATACTAGAGGGTATTTGCATCACAGGACTAGTCCCTCTGTAGGTCAATATGTACAGTCTGTAGAAACTGAATCCTCCCAAAGGAAAGTTTCCAATGAGAATATAACAGAGAGAATGTGGGAAACAAGCCTGAACCATTGTCTTGGACTGCGAAATATGTAAAGGCAAGCAGGAATATATGTGCAGTACTGCATGCTGTCATCTCCAAAAAATCACTTACAGTTATTTGCTGAGAGAAAACAGTTATTAACACTTGATTAAATAATCAGACAGGAACAAAGGGCATATTTTTAAAAAAGCAGTAATGGTATATTGCAGAATTGATTACATTCGACAACATTTAGATTATCTGCTTCATGGAACCTTACAAAGTGCTAGTAATCACTATGCTTCTTCTGTGTGTCAGAATTAACTATGCAGAATAAATCTCCAACTTTTAGATAAGTTAGAATAATTAGAACATCCAGGGTGTATATACAAACTGGAATACTCTTGTGTGCCAAATTCACACTTTTCAGAATCTGTGATTCAATTCAGTTTTAAATATCTGCACACAAGTGTACACATAAAACAAGCAAAAATGCTTATAGTACAGGAAAGTTCACACATGCGTGTGCGCATACACACACACACACACACCTATTAAGGAAAGTTGTTTCAAAAGTGCAGACTAGGTAAACTGTGTACAGAAATGCATAGATTAGAATAAATCGCCATGAAAATGCATATGGTGTTCCCCAGACTCACAAGCTGATGGGAAGGATGCTATAGCCATAAAAATTAGAACATGCATGAAACCGGAACTGACAAAGTTATACATCTCTGGTCAATACCAAGTAGTGAATGGAGCCTGTACAGCAGGCATGGCAACTCTTGATGTCCCAGGGGCTAATTTTCTACGCTGGCATCTCCCATGAGGTAAAGGAACTGACAAAATTTCCAAAAGAATAAAATAAAGCAAAACAAAATGAAACAGACCTAGAAGTGGCTAGATGTCCACTTCTGATTTTGCGAAACAGATACATTAAATAGTCAGGGAGGCCATATGACCTATTTAAAAGATTAATCACTATACCTGGAAGCTTCAAGAAGAGGCAATTCATTCTCTTTTTGTGAGGGGGAGGAACTGGAAGCTGGGAACCACATAGGGCCCAAAAGCTGCTTTTTGCCTCATCTTTTTCATTGTGCAAAGGCACAGCCTTTTAAGAACCCAGCACTCAAAAGAGTTGTTTCTTTTCATTCATACCCTTTGATTTAAATTAAAGGTTTAAAATTAGTTTTTAAAAACAACAGCAGCAAATGCAGCAGTATTTGGGAATAGAATCACTTAGCCTTACAGTTAACACAACAAATACCCAAACAGAAAAACAAAACAAAACAATACAGTTGGAATAAACCTGAAGATTATTTCACTCAACTTTGTCCGCTTTGGTTGCCATTCTTTATGCACTAAAATGGGAGCATGACCCAGTGGATTTAGGAGGATTAGTTTGTACAGGCAGGATCCTCAGTGTCAGAAACTTTTAAAGCTTTATGGAATGCTTTCCATACTGAATGATCTACCCTGCACATTACAGACATCTTTAGACAGCTTGTTGGATTTTATTAACATTTCAATGAGAAACCCCCTGCTATGCTCACAGGAGCTTCTTAATAATTTAATTAATATAATATATAATTCTAAAGCTTTAGGAATAAGCAAGGCTTTTTTCCTCACTGGCAAGATAAATTGGTATCAGGTTAACAGCACAGAATAGAAAATATTAACTTTCCTAAATATCTCAGAAAAATCAATCCAAAGCCACTCTGTTTCTCAACTACCTCACCACCACACTGCCCAACAGGGAAGAGTAGAGAATTTTCTTTCAGTTCTTTTTTAAAAAATCATAAGTTACCAAATTTTGCAAAATTCTATGCAGAACAATTGAAAGTCATCCCCATTGTGCAACAGAACATAACCAAGAAACTCTTCTCGGGCAAAACCATTCACAGAGATCTCGCAGACAGGCCATGAAAGCATACGTAGCTATTCAATGCAGGGATACTGCCAATCTGTCTAGAACAGTAAGAAGACTAGTGCGCTAGAGGCTACCTGCCAAAGAAGAAAACATTCACTAATGGAAAAGTGTGATCTTTCAAATCAATGTTCCCAGCACCTTCTTACTATTCATACTTGCTTCACATTGAAATGAGACTTTAAAGGTCACTCTTAATTGCACTTCTAAAATGTATCTTAGAAGTAGTTCCTGGTATTAAATATGTAATGAGTATATGACCTATTAACTTTTTTCTCTTAATTGAAGAAGAAAAGGGAGTTATCCACTGTACTTTCATTTTGTGAAGTACTGGGAGATCACTAGTTCTGCAAGATGCCCTTCTTAAAGGAATACCATTTATTGTAGAGATTAATCTATCCTACCTGTCCAAAACATGTAACCCATTTCAAAATGCAAAAACCTTGCACTGAAATTCCTGGAATAGCAAGCATAACTCCATGAGCTACATTTCCTTTTATGTATATTGACAGAACAGTCTTTAAAAGGGTGGTCAGAAATTAAAAGACTGGACAAATAATAATATGGTCTACATTAATTGAAAGTTTTAAATGGAAGGGACTTCTTTTTTGAATGGACATCTCTGGTACAGTGCATACCTGTTTTGTTTTTTGTTTTTAAATCAAAATTCTACAAGATATCTGGAGTTAACACCTTCTTATGGATGTACAGAAAAATGCAATTTGGTCTTCCTGCTGTTTATCTGTTTTCTTTCAAATATACTACCTCTATTTTTCCTAAACGTTCAACATGCTAAGATGTATCTACTGGTGTTCTCCAAGTTCTCCAAACAACCATCCTGCGTGATTTTGCTTTTGTTCCTTCAAAAATAGACATTATTTTGTTCAGAATTTTAATGTAAATGAACACCCAATACACAAAATCAGTTCTAAATCTCTCTCTTTAACAGCACCATCCGAAACCAAGTTCTGTTTTCTTATAGATTTTCCATCTAAAAGAAACATGTGCACTCAGAAGTTGTGATCACAGTTTGTACCTTTATAAATACCTGTGAAATAAAAATAATGTGTCTTTAAATTATGACTGTCAAACGATAAAGCATCAAAATGGGTAAGTGATTCTAAGATGACATCGTAATTATAGAGTGTGGCACCAGCATTACCATAGCTGAAGCTGAGAAATGCTATTCCAGTCTAAGCCTGTATTTTCAAGCTGTTTATGGCTCTCTCACGTATATTTTTCGAGGGACATAACAAGGCATATAGCTGTGATATGCTTGGAATATATTAGCTTGTTTGTTCTTGTCCAGCATCCTACTGAGTCACCATAAATAAAGCAATTAGTAGAACGACAGATAGAATCTGGAAGGTGCAACACAAAATATAGCAAAGCAACATAAGCTAAGGTTCTCTATCCTGCTGAAGTTCCCATAACAGGATCTTAGTTCTTGCACAGTTGGTTCTCTATATCTCTCAGTAATAGGCATCAAAATGCTCACTGCCTGTCTTTTCATAGCATTCATCTTCCTAAAATTATTGCTATTATTTTTAATAGCAACTCAAGTGAAATTGATGGTATCTGCCTGCAGATTATTTAAAAGCATTCACTTTTTTCTTTTTTCAGTTAAAAAGATGAAAAGAGCCATAGGAAAATAAAAGCAACTGTTCTCTCTTTTACTGAATTGTGCTTCCAGCATCATAAATGCTTCCCCTCAGCGATTACATTTCACTTGTTCACTACTGTAAGGGCTCACTCAGAATGGCTGGTTGCTAAAATGTGAAAGAGGATAAGATTTTAAAAAAAAAAAAAACTAGGGACCTTTCCACACTATTCAGCTATAGTGCTATTATTCTACTTTCAACATCCTATGGAATCCTGGGGTTTGCAGTTTGGGAAAGGGCCTTTAGAATTCTCAGTCAGAGAGCTTTTCGGCTTGCCCAAACTGCAAACCCCAGGATTCCATAGGATGTTGAAAGTGGAATAATAGCACTATAACAGTCTAGTGCGGAAATCACCAAAGAGTTGCATTCCTATTATAAAACCACAAGAGTTGTGAACGTAAGATTAGAACACATTTTGGTATTACATAAGATCAATAAGTCAATGTTATCCTGTTGTTTCTCCTTCCAACAGAAAATAAACAGAATAAGAACAGAATTTAAGAACAACTGTGATGCTTAATCCAAAGTGATACAAGGATACTGGTCATTCACTCAGGATAGGAGTTAACTGTATTATTCCTTCAATCATCTACTACTGTTAGAAATATATACTGGAGAACATTCCTCGTTATATATGTTATTGTCCCATATCTGAATACGTTAGGTAAACATTTTTATATTGGTTACTGGTAGGTTGAGCTTACGGGAATGACTTGTAAAAATTACACTACCAGCTTGGCAACAGTAATGAGGTTACAGGAAAAAAGAGCTAATGTTCTCTGGCAACAACAAAAGACCAATGCTATTTTTGTAGTGTTGAGGTCACTATCTATAAATTAAGTTTGTGATGGCTTCTTGCAGATTTGTAACTATCCATTCATTCATTTATAGCCCACAGTTCAACACTACTCTTACAGTTTAACTGACTGCATCATATCCTGTTTTGCATTCTGCTACAACATATGGCTGAAACAAATGAGAGCAATTTTTTAAAGTTAAAAGCCATGAATATTTAGAGAGAATGTTTTTATGTGTACAAGACACTGAATGACCATTCCCAAACGTTAAGGTCGCAATTCTATACCCATTTAACCACAAAATAAGTCAATGAACTCAGTGAGACTTCCTCACAGAGAGGAAATGTGGAAGGCTGTTTTCTACGTTTTTTTAATATTTTGTAATCACCTTTTTTTTAAAAAATAAGAATAGTTTGCTATACTAGTTAACTCTTGCAATCTGATGCTTCCTATCTTTCTTCTTCACCTCAATCTTTGACCACATATCTTTCTGAACTACAGTTCAGTTCTTGCTTGTAGTTTCCAGATTGCTGTGCTCAGTGTAACATTCTGCTTACTCAGCATTCCAGTAGGCAAGAAAATTGCATTCTGGTATTATCTACGCAAGTCAGGCTGAATGAAATAGAACAGATGTATTTTTGTAAAAGAGTAACTTTCTTGGTCATCATTTTCCAAAGTCTGACATTCATGGCAACTGTCTAAATTCAAGCAACAGCAAGCACAGACTCCTATTTGTACAGCAATGGCTGCAAAAGCAAGTACTCACACGAGCTTCCTTAAAAATTTTATAACACCCAACATTTGCAATTGGAAATCCTTATGTAGTGATTGTTGCCAAAACTATTTGTTTTGTCATTAACTCTTCCATTTTTACACACCATTAGTGATCTACATAATTTGTCATTCTTAGAGCAATTTTTGGGTGACACTCAGCACGTCAAGCACAATACAATATGAAAAGGAGTATTTATCAAACCTACAATTTGACCATTGAAAGTAGATTCCTTTTGGGAAGGAGGGGGTACCATAATTATAATTACAACAGAATATTTGAGAATGTGAAGAAGAAAGGACAGGAAAAACTCTCGGCCTGATTTCACTGCGCATTCCCATCTTGTGCATTGGTAAGATAAGTCTACTTTTTCTTCCCACATGGTAATTAGTGTGCACATTCCATACATATTTTCTATAATGCTTACATTTATTCTCATATTTTTCCTAATGTACATGTGTTTGTACATTTTTTCCAGCTGACTGAATTATGTTTGTTCATATTTTTAAATTGTACCCATTTTAGCTGTCTGCATTTTCAAAACATATGCTCAATTTGTACACGGAAAATATATTGCAAGCCTCACAAATGTGCAAATTTCTGAAGCAAGATGGTCATTGTCTTGCAGTAACTTTTGGGAGGTGAGAAATGGGTAATTTTGTTGAGAATCTTGAAGCCACTGGAATTCTTTTCCATCACTACCAGCAGTAAATGAAATATTCATGAGTGAGGCATGATTACGACACTGCCATTCCTATAAACCAGTAAGCCATGGTCTTCTTAAGGCAAGAACCACTTTGTCCTCAGCAGACACTGAACACCAGAACAGGCCTAAAATACTGAAGTTCACCCACAAATGGGATATAATATTATCAAAATACTCCTAACATTATTAATTTTAATGTGATTAAACAGGTATGTACGCAAAGGGAACTTGCATGTGTTAGACTGAGAAAACATTGTTTACGTTTAAAGAAAAATATAGAAAATGTGAGAATACACCAAACACACATACAGGAACAAAGCTTATGAGAGTATAGATGGTGTCACTGCTCTCTTTCCCGAATTTTTGTGGTCAAGAAAGTGGACAGAGAAGTTGAATAGAATGAGTACATCTTCATGAAAGAACAACAGTTGTCTATCATCTTCTTTTTGTTTCCCCAATATTTTTATTGATGTTTCTTACACTTCTTCCATCCTTTCTTGAAATTCAAATGAGCCCCTCCCCTCTCTCTTTCTCTCTCTCTATGAGAAAGGGAAAACAGAGGGAGGGAGACACAAAAGGAAAATGGTATATGGTAGTATAGAATAGAATACCACTATAAAAATCATTCTGAGCAAATGGAAAGCAATGACAGAAAGAAACACAGAACTGATTTACATGAATAGGAAATTCTGCTCAGACCACTGTGGGACTGTTGCTCGCCACTGAAATGTTAAAGGGCTTTCAATTTGTAAGCTGCCAAGAATGCTAGCAAAGAGTCAAATTATTGCATTTTTACCCAATGATAGCATCCCCTGCAGTTTTCACAAACATAATTTTTTTAAATATTTCACTAGTATTCTAGCATTTCCTAAAGCATATTCCTTTGGAACTGTGGTATATTAGAATTACCATTTTTGCATGAAATTCACTAACTGGTTTGTAATAAAAATGCCATAACTTTGGAAGAGAAATACCTCATACAGCTTATGCAGGTTAAATAAGACATACCTTCGGTATGATTTAAACAAAGCCTTAGACTATTCTGCTAACATCTCTATACGATAATGGCAATAATCACACTTTTTCTACATAGAATTGAAAGCAATTTCCTTTACTGCCAGCAATAAACATTGTTAAGATTTTAAAACTTCATGTTGTGTTTTATGTACCTAACTTTTTTAACAAAAGAAAATAGGGAAGCTCTAAGACAGGGATAAGAATTGTGTGGCCCTCCAACCATACTGGCCTACAATTCCTAGCAGTGCTAGCCAACATAGTCACCTATGTGGGATACCCAGAGTTGGAGACCAATATTTGGAGGCTGC